>JZKD02S2018622.1:137202-155952 GCA_000966675.3 Picea glauca | reverse complement strand
TCATCTTTATATCCTCCTATTTTAAATTCAACTAAACATTGTTTAGTGACATTTACCTGATGTCCTTTTTGTAGCCACGAAACTCTGTATGGGCTTGGATGTACAACAATCTCCATCTCCATATTTTCTACCATTTCTATATATACGAGATTGTTTGTGCTACGGCTATCCACTATGACCTTGCATACCCTATCCTTATTTTTGCAAGCAGTCTGAAATTGACTGTTTCTTTGGGCTGGGTTCTCTGCATACTTCTCTGGCTTCAAGAGAAATTTCCTCATCATCAAAGATCTTCCACCCTCGGTGTCTTTTTCCTCAACATTCTATCCTTGAGCTTCGGCAATGTGAGTTTCACCACCATCTTTTTTCTTATCTGGACACTCATAGGATTTATGTCCGATCTTTCCATAGACAAAGCATTTTACTTCACTGCCTCTGCCTCTTCCTCTTCCTCTAGCTCAAGGAAAAGTATTTCTATCAGCATACTGCCCTCTCTGTGAGCTTCCTCCTCTCTCATGTTGAGTATTAGGTTTCCTCCCCTCTTCTTTAGATTTCTGAGTTCTGTCTTGGGCAATTGTTTTGCCTCTAGCTTGACTTCTACCTAGGCCTCTTTGACCTTACTTCTGGCTTAGCTTCTCTTCATCTTTCAGAGCTATCTGATAAGCATCTTCCACATTTCGAATGGTCAGCATGCTCATCTTATCTTGAATGTCATATTGCAAACCATTCATGTATCTGGCAACCTTTTCATCATCGCTTTCCCGATGACCTGCTCTGATGTTTATCCTGTAGAATTCTTCAGTGTATTCTTTCACTAACATCATCTTCTGTCTCAATAGATACCTTGTCTTGAATGAATTGAAGAACTATTCTTGGTTGGTAAACCATACGTCCACTACTTGAGGTTTCTACTCTTATCCTCTTTGCACAAAATTGGAGATTTTGGTTCTCTGAGGTTACCAACAAATATACCATTGCAGTCTAGAAAAAATGGAATATTCAACCTTCCACAAGAAAAGGGGGTCTCACTCGAAGCGTATTCAAAACTCGTGTGAGGTGAAGTGAATCAAAGAGGATGATTCATCAACTCTGGCACAACATAATGCATATTCATTATTTAACATATAAATAATTATATCACCAAGAGTCTAAAACATCATAAAAATCATCTTAAACAGGTTGCGCAACATATATAAAAGTCCATACATTAGAGATAATGGTCAAATACCAAATACACAGTATAGAAGTAATCATGCAATGAAGAAACTATAGTGTCATACACATCATAACCAAAAATTTTAGAGCCCAAATGATCTCTTGTATTATCAATATCTCAAAATTCAAGCTCATGTGATTACATTCTTCTTATCATAGCTTATACATCACACTTTGTATTCCAATACCCAGTACAAACTCTATTGCTATTGTGCAAGCACATTTATTCCCACAAAACCCATTACAATAACTTATCACACCAGAACTAGTAACAGAAATGGTGATAGCTTGATAACAGAGAAAGAAATAGTCTAACAATGCATAATATGAATAATAAACAATCCTTTCCCATTACATATTTCCATATTTCTATTTTTTCCTCGGGTGCTTCTTGACTTCTTGATTATGCTATTGTCATTTCTTGATTCCAAGGAACACTACTTTTCCCACTTTCTCTTTGCCTACACTCAAAGATTCTAGATATTTCCACTTTCTTGTCTAGCTAGCGCATGATCTATTTTCACTATTGGCACACTTGAATTTAAATCTTCCACTTATCCTAGTTTTTCTCCTCTGCTTCTAATATTTTGTTGTGTTATTGCACTTTCCTGCAAAATGTTGACCTTTCTCACAAAATTAGGTTCCCTTAAAAAATAGAGGGCCCAACAGGCCTTGACCAAAACCTTTGACTTGTCCCGAGTCAACCTGTTGTTTGTTTTCCTTTTCCTTCCAAAAACAGAGGGCCCAACTACAGTACAATGGCGAGATCCTGCTTGTGAAAATGGTCATAGTGCTCAACGCAATCCTGTCATTTACTTGACAAAATTGAGGCTCCCACAAGAAATTTATGAACGGTGGTCACATTGGGATCCCATGGCTTTGTGGAAAAGAGAGTACTCCATTATGTGTCAACAATGGATTCAATTTGGTGCATTTGAATACATTCAACTTGCACTATGGGACAGAATTTGCAAAGCTCTTTCTTTGCATCCATGGTGGATTCATCTAGTGCATCCAATCATTCATCTTCGACCTGAATTTCTACAAACTTAGCGACATGCTCAATAGGGTCATGCATAGCTATGGATTTTGTATGCATGATGTTGAGTTGTCCACACAATTTTGCAATTGGTTGGATGCATCAGTCTAGAAAGCCAACCTAGTCATTGACCATGTCGAAGAGATAATGACATTCATCAGCATGGGCATGAAGCAAGGATGAGACCAAATTTCCCTCTGCAACTGTATGCGTAATATTTTGCATCATTTGTTTGGGCTACTCCATTTCCTTTAGTTTGATTGCAGCTAATTCACATTGTAGGGTATCAATATTTGTAGCTAGTTGTGACCATACACCGACAATGAGCTCAACCTATTGTGAGGGTGCAACTAGAGTGATATCTTCAAGTAGCCACAACACCATCTATCGAAATGAGGGTCATACTTGAGAAAAAATTTCTAACATAGCCACAAGAATAATTTCATCTTGAACACGTAATCCATGCTCCAATTCTCCAGTAGAAGTGGTGATAGAGGCGACATCCTGTGATTGTTGTGTTTGATGTTGGAGCTCCTCATTCGTGTGCTTAACCATTGTGATTCTCTATTTTAATTGATTGGTGGAATCCCTCATGATTGTCTACAGTTGTGGTGTAGACTGAGTTTCTATCTCCCCACTAGTAGATGGAGGAGGCCTGGGAAATCATGAAGCAAGTGGTTGTCCACTAGAGACAGAGCATTCTGACTTGCTAGGGGTTTTGATGCTATCAAGACTATCCTATGTAGCTTGAAGGCTACATGAAACTATGCCTTGGAGTTCCTGGGGAAACATGTTGATCACATCGACGCATTCCAAGTAGATTTCTAGGATGGAACAATAATGTTGGGGGTCATGCAAAAGGGGTTCCACCTGGTCCTTTATAGAACTCATACTATGCATAGACTGAGTGTCTTCTGGGGTATCCATAGCATCATTTTGTGGATCTGAACCCAATGGGTCCTATATTTATGTCTCAGTCTTAGGCTGTGATTGGGGTTATGTTTCTAGTGGGGTATCTAGCAAGGTTGGAACCTATGGACATTGGGGAAAACTGAATGGATTGGGAACTTCGGTTGCAGTAGTCGAAATGAAGGGGTCACTAGATTGGGTTGCAACAACGTCGATAGGAGACTGAGTATTTGAAAGAGGAAAAAATGTTGGATTTTTCACGGATGAGCAAGGGGGTTGGCTTATATAGACCTCAACTACAAGGGTGGCTTTGGGTGTAACATGGGGGTCGCCAATGATTAGAATGGGGATGAAGGATGGAGTGGATGGGGTGGTACGAGATGGAAGTGGTCAGTATGAAATGGGAATAGATTCAGTGAAAATGGGTCTGGGCATGGCTTTAGAAGGAGAATTAATGTGTTGTTTCTTAGGATAAAATGTATCATTATTAGCCTCTCTCAAGTCCTTACTTGAAATAGTGGTTTCATCCGGGAGATTGAGAAATGATGGTGGTCTCAAATAGGGAAAAACCTCTTGTTCTACTTCTTCATCCTAGTTGGATGGAAGGAGTGATTGTTTCTGAGCAATGGCAGTGTTGGAGCCTGGATTATCTGCTAAGGTTTGAGCCTCTCATTGTGAGATAGTAGGGAAGTGATAAGAGACTCTAGAGCACTTATGCTCTTTTAGGACTCAACGCCAGGAGCATACCTCTTTTTCGAGTGCTTTCTTTGTGAGGTATTATGAAAGTGGAGGGGTATGGAATTCCTCATCCATTGTACCAAGAGGTCACATGAAGGTGTTATCATAATTCATGGAAACCCATATGTTTCTAGTATGGATATTTAGTAGCTCTTGGGGAATGTACAAGAATTGGGTAACACTGATGAGGTTGTTAAACCATTACAAAAAGGAAATGTTATTAAAGGAGGAATTGACATCATCGATTTGGGCCTGCTAGGGCTCAAACCTCATCGCAAGTTGTGTATCTGCAGTCACCGCAAGATTCCTTCCTGTTGGAGGCCTTCATTTCCACATGTTAAGGGTGACTAAAAGGTACCCATAAATGAAATACATGTCCTTCTCATGTGCATCAGCATAGGCCTAGAGTAACTCATCTTGCAAGTAGTGGAACCAATTCAGGACATCTTCTTGTGCACATAAATATTCCACTGAGAGGGCATCTAGTGTGCATTCCCCTCCTGTGCAGGTCCTCATAACCTTGTAGGAAATTAGGTAGCATGTGCATCATACCAGTTCAGGTAGAATGGACTCAAGAACGACACCTCAACCACCTCATCTAGTATTAAACTTTTCATAGAGAGTAGTCTCTCCCTTGTTCTTATCGTTCCTTTTGAACCCCTAGAACCCCTTGGTGACATCGTCACCCTCCATGGATAGACCTGTGAGTTGATGGATGTCTTCCACGTGAATAAAATATTATTGGTCCAGCCATAGGGAACCATTGTGGATGCAACTAATGAGGAACTTGGTACATCTCTGAACCTCTCCTATGGTCCCAAACACTGGTAAGTCACGTAAGTTCATAAGTTTGGATTCCCACAGTGGTACAAAGGGAACCTTCTTCTCCATACCAACCTCTCATGAGGGAAATGAAACATAATCAGAATAGACCTCGAATTTCATCTGCTGGAATAGGTCGGCATCCAAGAAATTGATGCCAATGAGGCAAGTTTTCTCTACCTTCCCTTGTAAGTAGCCTAAGACAATAACTCCTGGATAAAAAAACTCAGTAGGAACATAAATATTAGGGATGGCACCCCGATTTATGCATGGTCGGCCCATATTTAGAAATCAACGATAGTAGACAAACACAATAGGGGGTCGAGAGGAGAGGGTCAAGTGTGTTGAAGGCTTAGTAAGCTCTAGAGCGAAGTATAAAATTGACTTGAAGAAAAAAAATAATGGTGAACCAAAGGTTGAATATGAGTTTATAAACAACGTCAAGAGGTGACGACATGCATTAACCAAGAAGAGAAACCATCATGGAGATAATTCAACACTAACATCGGATATGATGAGCGGAACACAATAGAATACAAGAGGTGATTTGGGTAAGAGAGAGCATGACTAATAAGTGGGTGTTGATAGGAAACAATACCGAGAATGTTTAACGACTCCACCGACGATGAACCAAAAATGTAATGAAAGTTGATGAGCCTTAAATGACTTTAACTAGTAATGATGGGACATCTGAGAAAAAGGTACTAATGGTCTTAATGAATTATGTGACAAAGAGAGAGCACAAATTTAAAAATTGAGAGTTACTAAATATGCATGGATTTGATGCAGACCTCCCCGACCACAAAGATGATATTCGAGATGGAAAAATTGGCAATGAAAACTAAACTCTACAAAAAGTGACAGTCAAACACATCACCATTTTATTAACAAGAAATGTGAATAGAGAAACAAATGAAATACTACCCACTACATTCACTCCCACGTATAGGATCACTGCACAATTGCATTTACCGAGCATAAATGTAGGTTTTGAGGCACGCACCATTCACCCATTAAGGATGAAGAATACCGTCTATTTGCGCGAGCCTAACAACACCAAATCCACAGATTTCTGAAACTATAAAAGGTCCCAACCAATGCATCTGTAGACTCCCCAGATGTTTTTGATACTTTCTATCATATAACAAGATTTGATCACCTTTCATAGACAACTTATGCTTAATATGTCAATCATGCCAAGCCTTTTTCCTATCCTTTTCCACCATCTAATGAAAATATACTAAGAATCCAACTTCTTCAATTTCCAGTAATTCCACAATCCATGTTGCGAGGGATTCATCATTGGTCATCTTAGTAGCTTGTGAAATGAATAGACTTGGAGTTATAAACTCAGTTGGCACTATTTCTTCTCAACCATATACCAATTGAAATGGGGTATACATGTGTAATCTCTTTGTAGTGGTTTGGTAATCCCATAACACATTTGGAACTCTCTCATCCCAATCATCTCGATTGGCACAACAAAATTTGGTTAAACCCCTTTCTAATATCTTTTTGAATTCTTCTATTGTTCCATTCGCTTGTGGATGGTATGGACTTCTCTTATGGTGTTGAATAAAAAAATCTCTTGTGAGGTTCGCAATAGCGTCACTGATAAAATGATCCCCTTGATCATTGGTCAAGCTCTGAGGAAAACCAAAGCTGGTAATTATATTCTCAAAAATGAACCATGTTGTTGTGTCTATAGAATAATAATGAACATATTCTACTTTAGCCCAATGATTTAAGTAATCAGTTGTGGTGATAATGTATCTTGCCTTATATTACCTTACAGGGGGGTTTATCAGACCGATGAAATCAATAGCCCACTTTTCAAAGGCTTGCAGTGCTCAAACAATGTGTAATGGTAACTCATCGCAGTGGGATGACTTGTAAACTCACTAATAGATATCACATGCCCTTGCACATTCTTGGCATCCTTGAACACCATTGGCCACCATAATCCTACTTGTAATACCTTCTGGGCAGTTTCCTTTCCACCAATGTGTCCTCCCGCAACTCCATTGTGACACTCCTAGAGAATATATGATCTCTCATAGTCAATCATGCAACATTGAAGAATGTTATCCAAAACTAATTTGTATAAGTGTCCTGCAATCAATTGATATTTTGTTTCTCGAACCACTAGGTATTTCTTTTGAGTTACGAAATAACCTTCAGGGAAGGCTCTTGTGCTCATAAATAAGGCAATGTCACACAAGTAATCAGGAATATTTTCAACCTTGAAAAGAGATACATCTAGGAGTTTATCTACAACTCCACCACTATCTGATTCTATTCTATAAAAATGGTTTGGACCCATGTTTAATTTTCATGGCTTAACAATGATCTCAAAAGAAAATTCTTGAAACCCATCTACAAACTATACCTTCTAATGCAGGCTTATTAACAATATATTTCAAAGCAGAGTGATCAGTAAAAAATTTGAAGTGACTCCCTAGCAGATAATGTCTAAAATTTTGTAAAGAATAAACCATTTCCAAACCGTCCCTTTCAGTTGTAGTGTAGTTTTGTTTGGCCTGAGAAATATTTCTTCTAGAAAAGTAAATAGGATGGTCTAGATGTCCTTCACTAGGTTGCGCAAGGATTTCTCCCAATGCAATACTAGAAGAATCAATATGTACATGAAATTCCACTTGCCAATTTGGGTAGATGAGGATAGGAGAAGTACTTAGCTTTTCTTTGAGGTAATCAAAGGCTTGATTTCATTCTAGCGTCCAACTTAAAACCTCATATTTATTTAACAACTTTTCCAATGGGGTGGGTATTCTTACATAAATTCTGATAAAATTTGTGATCAATATTGTAGCCCACTTCATTCTTATTCACCTACAATGGCCACATCTACGTCCCTCTCTGTTGGTGCCCCAATCAGTGGGGATTTTCCCTCCTTCTCAGTGTCCAAACTAGTTTCTGCTTCGAAGTATGGGACCTCTTTCTGTGAGTTTTTCCAATGGAGCTCTGCTCTTTCTTATTTGTATCTTCTAGTTCATGAAGCCCCTCCACTTGTCATTCCCATGGGTCAATATGTTGAGGAGGAGGTAGAATAATATAGATATGTGATTTTTCTTTGTTGTTTCAATGGTTTTTGGCCAAAGTTAGTTTATCTCAATAGTTGGATCTTGGCTACCTGGATTCCTATTATGAAACAACAAGCTTTTGTTCATCCTTGTGCTAAGGGATTCTTCATTGTTGAGTTCGACATTGAGGAAGACCGTGATCTGATTCTCAACTTAGGTCTATGGTTTTCAGGAAAATCTGGTTTTGGCATGAAACCCTGGACTCCTTCTTTCAATCTAGCTACTGACAAACTCTCCTAAACTCTTGTTTGGGTGAGGCTTCCCAAGCTTCCTTTGGATTTATGGGGTTTAACTTCGTTTGAAGCCATTGGTTCGGCATTGGGAAAGTTTCACTATGAAAGTCATGAAACTTCTAAGTACAACACCTCCACTTTTTCTTGTATTTTCATGGAAATGGAATTCAATAAAGGATTCCTAGTCGAAGTTATTATTACTAGTAAAAATTATTCTTGGTCTCATAAACTAGACTATGAGAGAGTTTCTTTGTGTTGTAGATCTTGTTTTGAAACATGACATATTGCAATCCATTTTCCCAAAGGTCCCAAGAAGAATCAAAAGCCTTTAAAATCCACTTGGGGGGTGGGATCAAATGATGGCCATCAAGTTATCTTGAATCCCTCTCAAGCCAACGAAAAGACGTCTCATCCATATCTTCCTCCTCATTCAACTTTGTTGTCATTAGTCAAGAGTCCATAATCCAATCAAAAGTCAGATAATGAGGCATCTTCCCCTCAGGTTTCAGATGAGGGACCTAGAGTCATGTTTTCTCCTCAACCATCATCTTGTTGGGAAGATTAGGCTGACGATGTTGGGGTATTCAATGAAGAAAAAATAGAATCTCTAGATCAAGACAATCCAAGAAATACACACATCACAAGTACCTCAACAAATGAAAATAAATGTTGGACATTAATAAGAAAGAAGAATACATCACATGCCACATCTCAACTAATGATAGCACGAGGTCAGGCCCATAATTTATCCAAATCAACAAGCTCCTCTCCATAAGGATAATTTAGATACAGTGTGTCTTCACTTTTATCATCAATTTTTTTCTGAGTGTATTCAGTAAGGTTGTTTTATGTGAAGTTTTTGTTTGAGTATTTGAAACAATCATTAGTAGCTTGTAATAGTGGTTTCATTGAGGTCCTCAATTGGTATTAATTTTGAAGGAATTTGTAACTCCTCAACGGTTTCAACCGCACCTTTTTGATACTACAAATTTGTTAGTTTTTGTAAAAAAAAAAACTTATGATAAACTTGCGATGGTATCCTGTGTAAAATAACATCGACCGCAATTATTTGGAAATTGTAGGAGGAGGTATATTCATTATTATGATAACTTTCCTTTGCATAGGGGTTTATGCTACCATCTCAACTGGAATAGGTAACATACCCTCTTCCGCAACAAAATTTTAGTCCAAAGGGGTATTTCCTGCAACAGTATTCCTCATGATCCTTGGTTGAATACAACTTTTTCTTTTGAAAAATACCAGTGGTTCTCAGTGGAAAATTCAATAATATATCCTTCCATGGTGGTCTATACCCAAAAATCCACAGCTCTATAAATCAGATGATTTAGTTGGTGAAGAGCTACTAAACGCTCAATAGTTCAATTATAGCTTCTCTTGACTCAATCTTTGAATTCTTTTGCTTATTGCAGTTGGTCAAGCCATTGAAATACCTCTTCCAATAATCAAATATAGAATATCTTGTATTGGTTTCTCTTAGGTTCTGAGTAAAATACAACACTCTTCACAACCCTCAAACATTTGTGTCGTAACTCATATTCTTTCAAAATAAACTTGGCATGCCTTCTTTCCCACCAATTATCAATGTCATAATTAAATATGTGATGTTGCATCCTCTGAAAACTCACTTTAAATATGGTTCTGACAACAAAACCATTTGTTGGTACAAAATTGGAGACTGGGTTTCTCATAGGTTACCAACAAAGATATTGTTGTAGTCTAGAAACATTGGCATATTCAACCTTCCATAAGGGAAAGAGGTATCACTTGAAGCGTAATCGAGACTTGTGTGAGGAGAAGTGAATCAAAGAGGATGTGTCATCAAGTCTGGTGCAACATAATGCAGATTCATGCTTTAACATATAAATAATTATATCACCAAGAGTATAAAACATCAAAAACATGAGATTAACCAGGTTTCGCAGCATATAGACAAGTCCATACATTAGAGATAATGGTCAAATGCCAAATACACAGTACAAAAGTAATCATGGAATGAAGAAACTACAGATTTGTACACATCATAACCAAAAAATTTAGGGCCCAAACGATCTCTTGTATTATCAATATCTCATAATTCATTATCACGTGAGTACATTCTTCTTATCATAGCTTATACATTACATTCCATGTTCCAATACCCACTACAAACTCTATTGCTACTGTGCAAGCATAATTATTCCCACAAAACCCATTACAATAGCTTATCTCACCAGACCTAGTAACAACAATGGTTATAGCTTGATAACAAAGAAAGAAATAGTAATAATAGTAATAGTCTAACAATGCATATTATGAATAATAACCAACCTATTCTCATTACATATTCCCATATTTCTAGTTTTTCCTGGGGAACTTCTTGACTTCTTGATTACGCTATTATTTTTTCTTGATTCCTTGGAACACTGATTTTATCTCTTTCTCTTTTCCTATGCTCAAATATTTTGGTTCTTTCCACTTGCTCATCTAGCTCCTGCATGATTTGTTTTCACTGTTGGAACACTTGCAATTAACTCTTTCGCTTATCCTAGTTGTTCTACTACACTTCTAATCTTTCGTTGTGCTATTACACTTTCCCACAAAACATTGGCCTTTCCCGCAAAATCAAGTTCTCTTCAAAAACGGAGGGCCCAACATAGCCTATTTTGTAGTACAATTTGTTTCCCTTTCAAGGGTAATAGTCTCAGAGCCACGAAATTAGATGGGGGTTTGATTCAAATCACATGAGATCAATTAATAATTCCATTCCAACACCTTTACACCTTTTCCCTCTTGCTTCCATCTTGTCTATGAAAAATAATTCCCTGTTCATGTTTGAATTATCAAATGGCATCCATAAAGGTATAGACAAAGTAAAAAGAAAAATGATGTAAGCCTAAGTTAAATAAATATAAAAAGGCTATAGGTGAAGATAAAAAAAATATATTAAAACAAAAAATAATAAGGGTAGAGTTATACCACCACATTAAAAAGGACAATACCCCCATTCTCATGGTTGTCTATGAATATCTAAAGAAAAAAGACTTGTTCAATTAAATGAACAGAAAAATAAAAGGAAAGGGGAAATAAATAAAGAGCCAAGGTGAGATTGTTCTATGGTTTTCAGACCCCCATTCCCCTATTCATGTGGTCACATCAACCTGTTTTTTCTTCCCCCACCTAGTTTCCCCAATGATTTAATGCTCTTTTCCTTAAGACCTATGGTATGCGGTCTCGACTTCCTATTGTCCGTCCAAGGTTCTCCCTCCCTTGTCTGGTTCTCCTTGTCATCACCTTGGAATAAGTGATAGTGCATTAGACAATGACAAGGACTCCACATCATCATCATGTGCCACATGGACCATTCATGGAGGGAACATTAGTATTTTTGGAGGATTATTCTCACACATGTGGGTGGTTAAAAGTGGTTATTGAGTTATTAGAGCACATTTTTTAGGGAAGCTAGATTTAGGGAAGTTATTTTTTTACAAAGTTCCCAGAATCCTACCAGATCAATGTCATTATATGTAGAGTGTTTGTGGGATTTACAAAATGGGGTCATAATATAAAATCATGTAAACAATACTTATTTACGAGGTTGTTGAAATGTGTCGTGGGAAAATTATCGCTACACTTTGACCACTCAAAATACCATATATTGGGGTCACACATGTGGCTTGTCAGAGCATATTATGGAGTGCTCCTCTTCTCTTTGACTATTCCACACACATGTGGAGTTGGTTGAGGTGGTTATTTCATGATATATTATTTTATTGGATTGTAGTGATTGTGGACCATGGTATTGAGAGTACCTCTTATTTTATCTCATGTTGTTTCTTGAGCACATTGTATTTCCACATGGTATTGTACTAGCACATGGTTTTCTACCCATTGTGTTGAGCATCTATTTATCTATATAAGGAGGGAACCTCCTCACTTTTCAGTTAGAGTTGGAGAATATGAGAAATATATTAGCTTATTTTTATTGGTGTTATTAGTTCACATTAGTATTTTTTTTGAGAATTCATTTGTGAGGAGTCTAGAAAGAGTGTTTTTATACAATAGATGAAGGTGGATGGAGAAGCTAGCAAGGAGCCACAAGAGAAGTAAATTTCTACAAGTAGAGGAGCTTCATAGGGAAAGGTAACTTCCTTATAATCCTTATATTTTTATGTTTATATCTAGGGTATTGATCCTAGCAAATATTAATTTGATTTTTAGCTCTTACCTTAGGATAGAGTAGAAGCTACTCATTGGTACTTGAAGGGCTAGTCACACACTCTTTTCACCACCTAGATCTTGGAAAATATAAGTGTCTCTTGGGGGAATTTACTTGGTACACCTTAGGGTTTCCTATAATATGAAGAATTGATGCAAGTATCAAACCTCAAGAAGTATTAGGTTGACCCCATATCCGAATAGAGCGTTGGGTGCCAATTTTGATCTTTTCAACAATCCCTTTTTCCTGCATTTTTACCTTAACATCTTCCATTTGTGTCTCTTTCCACTTACTTGATGGAATAATGGGTAATAATAAGGTAATAAGTTGTCCCTTAGATGAAAACTCTTAGTTTTTCTTGCAAATTATAATTAAATCTATTTTTGCAAGAAAATCTCCTATATTTCAGTTATTACAGAAATTGACCTTGTTTTACCAGTTATTACAGAAATTGGTGGTTAGCATATATTCACTCATTCTATGGAATATTTTCCACTTGTAGGTACTTAACCAATACTATGAGAGGGTGATTTACATATCTTATCATTCCCATGGCACTCAACACTCGACAGTCAATGCAAGTCAAAACCGTCAGACAATTATTACAGTAAATACACAGTCCACTCATAGATTTGGGGATTCAATGCCATAAGAAAAGAACAAGGATCAGATTGTTAGAATACCAAGGAAACAATATATAAGATCAAGTAAAAATCTATTTCAAACACTACAATGGAAATCTAAATGATTTTCCTGTAATTTGTTTTTGAAAACAGAGTTTTTGAGCAGTGATACTGAGAGGTGATTTAGGAGCGACAAGGACGAATCATAAAATTTTGTGACATGGGTTTTGTGAAGAATAGAGGAATTTACGAGAAACATGAGGCATATTCCCCAAAAATTTCAAGACCTAGGTTGTACGATCATTTATTCATAATAGAATTTCCAAATTTTCCTGTAGCAGTCGATTTTCAATTTTCCTAATTTGTAAAACCTAGCTTGGATCTGATTGGTTAGCTCTAGGATTGGGGAATTGGTTATTGAATATTTAGTATAAATATGTCCTAAAATAAAAGTACAAGGGTTCAAGGAGAGTTATAATGTTATTATTATGATCCAAGAATTGTATTACAACTTCTGAGTTTCCCTGAGGTTTAGTACAAATGAAGTTTTGACTTCAATTTCATGAGTTAATATTTCTTCTACAGTCTTCATTTTCCTTAAAAAAACATTCCAGGAGGGCCCCTTGGTATTTGTTGTAATTTCATAGTTGTTTTAAAAGTATTTTTCTTTACTTACATTCATTTCCTGTAGATTCACATTTGTTGTCACAATTTCTTGTAGGTTAAGAGTTTTACTTTAAAGTAATTTACATGCAACAACCACTCTGAGTATGGTGAATAATAATTGTTCCAAATGTAGAAGTTAAAGATACTCAACACAATTGAACAATATTTCATCTAATGTTCCATACAAACAGTTACCATAAAATGTACTCAAAAGTGGATCAAGTTTGTGATCTTTTTTGTTTTGTGCATTTCTTTATTGCTTAGTTTGTTTCCAGTCAATCTTTTAACTCACACTTTGATATAACCCTTGTTGGTATTAAAGCCTGGTTGACTAAATAGAGTGTGTTTGCAAGTAGGAAGAATTAAGGAGTGAAATATTTACTTGTAATCTAAGTTCCTACCATTGACAGTTAAGTCTGAGTGATCGTGGCCAAGAGAACCATTTTTGTTTGCGACTCTGTCATTTTACTATTTTGGTTTTAGTAGGAATTCATAGGCAATTTCAAGACTAGTTCTACACATATTATGCTTGTGTCTCATGAGTTTACCTACCTATATTGATAATTAAATGTTGAGGAATATATACCACTAGATCAACCTAACATTTTTGCACTATTGTCAGGGAGGAACTAAAGGAATTACTCTTGAAATTGCAAGATATTTTTTGTTTCCTTGATTTTCATTTTCCACTATCAAATTATTGTTTGCATTTTCTTTGTTTCACCAATATTTACGACTTTGAGGAGGACAAATAATAATAAAAGAGGTAAGAACCTGCGCATCCACTTTAGTGGGTATATCCAAGCCCTCGTCACGTTGGAATTATAAGTGTGTTTCCTTTTATGTGAGTTTTTTATTCATGGAAAGAAAGCTAACTCATGTCAATAGACAACCCTATAACAACCCTACTTAAATAGATGTATAGGGATTATTAATTATAATTAATTTGATAATCTGATTGTCCTAATATGTTAGTTAAACAATAATTATTTCTTAATAATATTAATTATTTATTTATTTATTAATTACTTGTTCATATCTGTCAATGATTAATTAATTAATTGATTGACTCATTAATTAATTGAGTAATGAATTAAAGGGGTTAATAATTTTTAGTATATTTAATTAAAGACTTACGTATGAGGGGGGGGGAAGAAACAATAAATAAGGGGATAAGATAATAAATAAAGGGATAAGGAAATTAATGAAGGGGAGGAGAGTCGGTGAAGGGGGGATATGATGGGGAAGAGTCTTATGGGGAGGATCATTCTTTTGGGAGGTAGGAAGCATTTTGAAGAGGAGGATATATTTCTATGGGAGATTTTTCTGTGGAGATCTCTGGTGTGAGGAGTTTGGTTTTGGGGTTTTTTGGTGAATCAGAAGTAGGGGGCACCAGTTTGCTGGGGGTTTTGGGCACGGGGGCCAGGATATCCTTATGGTATCCTGGAGATAGGGAGTCGGACAGGCTGCTCCTAGTTGGTAGGGAGGAAAACTCGGTTTTGGGCAGTGTTTGACACAGTTTCAACTTTAGCATTGGACCAACGGAGCAGCAGGATTTAGCATCAGAAGCAGGTATTTTTATTTATGAATTGTTGATTTATTTCATGCTATAGATAAAAAAAAAAAAAAAAAATTTGACAAAAACGGTTAGGCTACATTAAGCGGCATTCTGGCAAGCCAGAATCAAAAAGTTACAAATCTGAAGAAGGTTGGTGACCTCTAACAGTGCTACCAACCTTCTTGTGAATGTCTTGGGAGACCAATCCCATCTGCTTCTTGAGCTAATTCGAGAAATTGACAAAAAATGCATACATGAGTAAATTCTCACAAATTGTGAGCATAGTAGAAGACAGAAGCAAAGCATTAAACCGAGGGGGATGAAATTTTCCCCTTAAAGAAGGGATCTAGATTTTTCTGAGAACCTAAGGAAATGTTGGAGGCTGCCTCCTTTTCTCTGCGTGATTTGTTGGTCCTTCGCCCTCGGGTAAGGGGTGGAGACGGAACTAAATTGTCTTCAGGTTCAGAAGCTTCCACAGAGCCGCTAGAGGGGACTGAAACAACCAGACCTGCAGGGGTAGAGGGTTCTGGATCTGAAGCCCAAATTTCTCTCATTGCTACTGAATCTGGGGGGGGTGGAATCTGGAAGGCTTTTGTCTGCCGGAGGATCTTTCTTAATTGTTGTTACTTCTGGATCTAGGGCTTCATCTTCCTTCAGCGCATCAAAGCTATTTTTATTTTCTAGAGTCGCCTCTGCTGAATGAGTGGCCTTCGAAGCCTAGGCTAGTGGATCCTTTCTCCTTGGCTGCCTTCGTCAGTTAGATACAGGCTGAAAATCATCTTCTTTGACTGGTCCCGGCTCCTCAGAGGCTTTGGGGAATCTTTTTGCGAAATGAACGTAAGCATGGCACCGGAGGCACTTAAAAGGAATCTGCTCGTAGTCCAGCTCTTGGATATGGCACCATTCCCCCAGGGAGATCTTAATGGCTTCCGGAAGTCCTTTCTTGAGGTTAACCTCAACACAAATACGAGCGTAGGTAAACCCTTTCGGCTCCACACTGTCCAGGAAACGCCCATGCTTATTTCCAATGTCCTCCAGAGATCTTTTCCCCCAGAGATGCAAGGGAAGATGAGGCAGCCTAACCCAAACAGGGGTTGCGGTGATCTCGACTCTGGGATTGAATTCAAGAGTCTAGGGGGCTAAGAAAATCCCTCTCAACCCCATGAAATAGGGTCCAGATCTAAAAACTAGATCACAGTCCTCTTTCCTCGAGAAATTGAAGACAAAAAAAACCCTGCCTACTGCGCACAGAGAAACGTTTCCCTATATCAGCGACTTCCAACGATCATCCATCCATGCCTCCACCGTTTTGGGGCTAGGCCATAACCCCATAAAATTTTCGATGAGAGCCTTTTCTGCTAGAAGGAGGGCAAGATTGCAAGGCTCCTCTGGAGATAGCTCCAGAGAAGGGATCTCCTCCATCTTCTTAACAAACTTAGATGAAAGAGAAGGCTTGGATTTAGGTCCTGCCGAGCGAACTAATGCTTTGAATGCTTCCAAGGGATCTTTTTCCATCTCGGCAATCAGATATGGGGCCATTGTAGTAGGGCAGCGACCACCAACAAACAAGAAGACGGAGCAAGTCACAGAGGCAAGCCAAGACCACTGCTCCAAAACACATGCAAAAACTTAGGAAAACGCAGGCGAAACGCAGGAGGGATGCTCTGAAAATCATCGATCCGTGGCCCTGTATGCAAAGAAAGGAAGGGGAACCCTGATCAGCTGCTACAGACGAAGATCCATGCCCCTGCAATTGAAAAACCAGAGCGGAGGCGGCTAGGGTTTAGGCCCTAGCCACATTGACATTTTGTCTCACTTCATCTTTTTTTAAAAACTAAACTATTGAGGTTGTATGTTGTAGATAAATTTTAATCTTTGCTGAAAATTTTGATTATATGCTGGTGAATGAATTATTTATGTAAATTGAAAGGAGTTATATGTTTAATTGTATGAAATTTTGGAATTAAATAATTTAGGTTATTACACATGGTATCTGAGCTATTTGTTTGAAATCTAGGCCTAAAGGGCCAAGCTCTAGATCCAGCTCCACCTCCTACAAGACAAACCTACTAATATCTATTATATGCAGATCAATATATATCTTTATACATAATGCTTCCTCCTCCCAATAATTAAAGAAAAAGGCATATAGATAGGCATAAATGACATTATAGGCATATAAATGGGCATATGTAAAAGACATTTATTTAAACTATAAAAAATAAATAAATATATATATATATAGAGAGAGAGAGAGAGAGAAATAGAAATAGAAATAAAATAAATTATTAAATATTGGGTCGAGAACAGGCCTTGAGAATGCAAGGAAATGTAAAGCCATATTCTACAACGTAGGCCATGGCCACCGAACCAGATCAACCAGATCTCGATCCTCTGGGCCAGAGAGCAGTCTCTAGGTTATGTTTCGCTAGGGTTTGATGGTGCCAAATATTAAAAAAAAAAAAAAAAGATAAAAACAAAATTCCTTTAAGAAGATATAAGGAATTCCTTTGACCGCAAGAGGAGAAAATTTTCTATTGGAAAAATAGAAAAATGAATGGCAATTTGATTATACATTTATCACAAGAAAAAAAAAATTGCTGATAAAGTTAGTATAGAATGAAAAATATTTCACGAAATGGAATGTTTCTGCATATCAGAGCATGGCTTCCATTATCCATCATGAAATGTACAGCCGAGACACTACACATACCGGTAAAAAAAAAAAAAAATGAAGAAAATTGGCACACTTGCTTTTGAAGCCCGATCTCCACAACAACATCCGAGATCAAATACACATGGAGCACCAGCACGTGAAGCCACGATTGGAGAGGGAGTCTCAAAGAGCCGAGACACTACACATACCAGAAAAAACAATGACAAAATTTTCTTTAAAAACACGTAAAATGAGTGCAAACCAGTAAATTACTAAACTAGATACAAATTTTTCTTTAAAAACACATAAAATGATTTCATTACCTGAATCTAATATGTTTCATCACATTTCATCCTCCATTGACAAAAATGAAGTGATGGGGACACCTGGTTCCATTTGTGATATCCACTCTTTGGACTCCTCTTCTTACATCAATGTTTCAACTAGTCCTAAGGAGGTATGAAACATTGGCATGCCGTTGCTTGAGGTATTGGCGTGCATGTCATGCTTCTAAGGTGAATATCTATAATATATATCTATATCTATAATATATCAGTCAGGAGAGCGAAAAGCTCATTTCCTTTTGGGATTTTTTCATTCTCCTCTCCCTTTCCTGTAGGCTCCTTATCCCTGAAATATGGGCACTATGCACAGGAATGAATCGGTTGAATTCCGACTACTATTCTCAGGAGTGAACTTCAAACACTTTAGCAAAATACAAACCATAGAAATCAGATTTCTGTGAGTGGAAATAACCCCTTTGATCATTCCAGTAGTGCCAGAGGAATAAAGCAGTGTGGCAGTATCATCTTGGCGGGTTTTCACAACAGGGGCATGTGCAGGATTTGAAGTCATGATCTTGTGTAGAGTAGAGACAAAATTTGCAAGAACAACTTGAGCAACCAAGCACCTGAAATTTGCAAGAAAAACTTGAGTAGCCACCAGATGTTATATCCACACTACAACAACTCTGC
>JZKD02S2018622.1:101885-120133 GCA_000966675.3 Picea glauca | reverse complement strand
CCCATTTATTATATCTAACTACCATAATGGGCCTTATTTAATAATATAGTGGACCTAGTCCACCTTACATTGAATGACCTCCACTATTATCACTATGGGCCCTCTGGCCCCCCCCCACTACCTCTCTAGCTACATTACAACTACTTGCGACAAAAATAACCTTTCATCACAAAATTGAAGATAAAGAGTTGATTTTTTAATTTTTTTTTTTAAATCTAGCATGCGTTCATCGCTCTTGCAACGGAACCTTTGGTTATCGTCGCAAGAGAGACGAAACCATATCTATGTCGCAAGAGCGACGTACGTGAAGATAGTGGACTCTCGTCTCTCTTGTGATGAAATTTGGATGTTATTGCAAGATCGATGATTCAATGATGATCGTTACACTATTTGATGAAGTCAACATTGACCGTTAAACTGTTTGAAAAAGTCAACATTGACTTGGTCAACTTTCGTCGCTCTTGCAACAAAAACAATATCTATAAATATCTTTCAAATTAGAGATGTTGCATCAATCTAATTTCTATAAAAAAGATGGTTCGGAAAGGGTATTTTTGTGTGAAAGAATGTCGTAGAATATTAGAGGTGGGAAAAAAGTAAAGTGGGTGAAAAGGGTGATGGTAGATGTTATTTCCCTTGCAAAAAAAATATTTTAAATAAAAAAGGGGGGTAATTCCTATTACTTTGTTGTTATAATACAAAAAAACCACATGTCATCAGCCTACCACCTGTTCCACCAAATTAGCGGAAACTGGAGCAGGTGATCGATTGTTATACTTTTAGTCAAAAAAGTCATCTGCCACCTGCCCTGCCAATTGGAAACCAATGCAAGTGGTGGATGTTTGTCCTTATATTTTTGTCCTAGGAATCTAAAGAAAACTAGCAACTGCTAGAAAAAGAAAACACGATAGGAATTTTGTAGCTTCCTAGTAGAGAGAGTTGGACAAGAATTGTGTAGAGTACCATTAACAAAGAGCTAGAAATTAATCATTGGCATGTGGGGGCTTGTTGCCTATATCTTTGGTGAGAGGGTCATCACTAGGATGGAGCATGAAAGGCTCCGCACAGGTCGAGCAGCACTACTTTTCCGGTGCATTTGAGAATGCATCGAAGAGCATGTCGATTCGTTGGCTTATGAGGGTGTCCCGATGAATTTGGTCCGCCATGTGGCTCATGAGGTCAAATATGATCTCTAACTTCTCTGGGATGAAGAGAGGTGGTGGAGCTAAGTTGAAATCTAGAATTACATTTAGTATTGGAGGTTCCAAGATGAGGTTGGTCTCCTGCATGGTGTTCGTGGCTCCTTCCTTGACTGCCTCTGCCTCTTCTTCAACTTTGTTGGTGTTGTCCTAGATTGAAATCCTTGGAGCCTTGTGGAGGAATTCCTCCAGGAATTTCCTCCTTGATGATGCAGGTGGTGTTGATATTATGGTAGCTTCAGGAGGTATGAACCTCCATTGTGAACTTTGAAAAGATTAGAATGTTCTGGAAGAAAGAAAAGAAGTGAACATAACTCTAGAAAAGATGTCGGCTGAGAGAGATAATTAATATGAATTAATTACTACCTAGAATGAGAAGTCGTACCAGGCAGTCTGTCAGGATTACTATAAATACAAGGTGCTAGTCTTTCATTTGACACACTTCTCCTAATTACAGACATGCACTTGTGCGCACTATAGTCTGGTAGTCTTGTGCGCAAGTTTTGGAGAAGGTGTTGCCGCCAGTTCTAAAGCCTATTGCTTCTATATTTTGGGTTGGAATATCTGATCAACTTTGGTTACTTATTTCTTGGTGCATTATCCTTTCTTGTCTACTGGATTTCTACCGGGATTCTTCTCTCTATCAAGGTCAAGGTGCTCGAAGGGTGGCTCCAGCCTATGGTTGGGTGACAATAGTGATATTGTCAATGGTAAAACGAGCACATTCTAATAGGTTATGGGCCCGCACCTCCTTCACTCAGTCTAACTATTGGAAGGAAGCATAGCCATTAGAATATTAAGCTATCTAAAGGACTGACGCTAGGGTTACTAGTAAGAGTAGTTGCAGAAACCCTAAAACCACGATCCAGCACCTTGTGATGGAACATCTCGTTCAAGAAGGTATTCAAGTGCGCCTTAGTCTAGCACATCTCTTGGCACTTTCAGAAGAAAAAAAAGTCAGAGTTGAAGTTTTGGATCAAGGCATGACCAGTCATCAGTCAACCGAAGACATGAGTGAAAATACTAGTTACCTACACTACTCATCACTCACAGGAACAATTGAAGACGACATGTGGATAATTGATAGTGGAGCTTCTAGGCACATGACGGGAGATCAAGCCAGACTCTCAAGTCTAAATGAGAAGAAGACATCGTACAAGGTAGATCTTGGAGATAAAATCACTTACCCAGTTGAAGAATTTGGACAAGCCTCCATCAAGTTGAAAACATGTAACAATGTTCATTTGAGCAATGTCTTATATGTACCTAGTTTAGAAAAGAATCTTGTATTCATATCTTGCCTAGAAGACAAAGGAAACATAATAGCTTTCGTAGATGGAAAAGTGTTATCTTGTCATAAAGACTGTAGCATAGAGAATGTTAAGGTTATTGGAACCCGTGAAGGAAATATATATAGACTACTAGAATAAAATGAAGAATCTCTTGTACATGATGAAGTCAATCCCAATGAACTTTGGCACAGAAGGTATGCTCATATTAACTATTAAGCATTACCTTTTCTCAAAAATATGGTTGATGGAATACCATAATTTCATTCTACACATGAAGGAATTCGCAAAGGATGTGCTCTTGGAAAGAATGTCAAGAAACCATTTCCAAGAAGCAACAATAGATATAAGGAGATTCTAGATCTAATACACTCAGATGTTTGTGGTTCAATGCCAGTCAAATCTCTAGGAGCTTTGCTTTACCATGTAATCTTCATAGATGATTATTCAAGAAAGACTTGGTTATATCTTCTGAAGACAAAGGATGAAGTATTCAGCAAGTTTCAAGAATTCAAAGAAGAGATAGAGAACCTCACGAACAAGAAAATCAAGACCTTAAGAACAGATAATGGAGGAGATTACACATCAAAATAATTTGTTGCATTCTATAAATCAGCAGGGATTAGGAGGGAGCTGATTGTTCCTCATAATTCTCAACAAAATGGTGTAGTACAAAGAAAGAATAGATCTATTGAAGAAATCGTGAAGGAACTACTAAACGATCAAGGTTTATCCATGTTCTTATGGGGAGAAACAATCATGACAACAATATATGTCCAGAACAAAAGTCCTCACCATATACTGAAGAACATGACTCCAGAAGAATCTTTCTCAAGTAAGAAGCCTAATGTGGAAAACCTAATAATCTTTGGATGTCATGTTTACTCTCACATTCCCAAGGACAAAAGGAATAAATTAGAACCCTCGGGAAAGAAGGGCATATTCGTGGGATATAAAAAATCATACAAGGCTTATAGAATCTATATTCCGAAACAACATAAGATTGAATTCAGCAGAGATGTGACCTTCAATGAAAATATGGCTTTCAATAAATCCATAGAAGAAACTATAGAAGAATAAGAGCATGAAGAGCCTATTGAAGAAAGAACAGAAAACTAGAATGATGAAAAGGAACAACCTGATCATCCTATGAAACCATGTGAGACCATTGATTCATACATTGTACCTAAGACCAAGAAATGACTAGCTTGGCTTGAAGCTACCTTACAAGAAGCAGAAAGACTCAAGGCCCCAGATGGGACATTCAGAAAAAGTAATAAGCCTAAAAGATTATCAAGCTATGCAACATGTATGACAAAGCTTCTAGATGAAAAACCTACCATGTTTGAAGAAGCAGTTCAAAAGAAACAATGGAAAGAAGCTATGAAGGAAGAACACCAATCCATCATGAAAAATGATGTATGGGAAATTGTGCCTAGACCTAAAGAAAAATCAGTGGTAACTTCAAAATGGTATATAAGATCAAACATGTAGAAGACGAAAGCGTGGATAAATATAAAGCAAGGTTTGTAGCTAGAGGGTTCTCCCAGAAGGAGGGAGAATACTATGATGAAACATTTTCTCTGGTTGCTAGATATACTTCCATTAGAGCTATCATATCTCTTGTCACTTCCATGGGATGGAGTTTACATCAGATGGATGTAGAAACAACTTTCCTCAATGGAGAAATCAAAGAAGAAGTATATATTGAACAACCTCAAGGGTTTGAAGTACATTCCAGAGACACTCATGTTTGCAAACTAAAGAAATCCTTATATGGACTCAAGCAAGCTCCAAGAGCTTGGTATGCCAGAATAGATAGTTATCTAACGAGACTTGGTTTCTCCAAAATTCATGCAGATCCAAACCTTTACTACGAAGTCGTGAACAATACACATGTGATTCTACTACTATATGTTGACGATCTATTCCTAACATGTGAAGAGACTCTCATCATCCAGTGAAAAAATAAAATAGCTTCTAAGTTTGATATGAAAGATATTGGTCTCATGCATTATTACTTGGGACTAGAAGTATGGCAAGAGCGTGGTGAAGTATTCCTTGGACAAGGAAAGTATACAATAAAGATTCTCCAGAAGTTTGGAATGATGGATTGCAAATCCATGGACACTCCTATGACTACAGACATAAGAAAAGTAAGAGATTCATATTTTGATTTGGTAGATCCATCACTATATCGACAATTGATTGGGTCATTGATGTATTTGGTAAATACTCAACCAGACATTTTCTTTGTCATGAACACACTAAGCTAGTTCCAGGTGGAACCTAGACATGAACATTGGATAGTTGCAAAGCATGTTCTAAGATATATTCATGCGACAATAAACTATGGTCTAAGATATACCACATACAATGATATACAACTTCATGGATTCACAGATTCAGATTGGGCAGGAAGTGCAGAAGACATAAAGAGTACTCCAGGGATGTGTTTTAGCTTGGGCTCTGCTATGATATCTTGGGGAAATAGGAAACAGAAGTTTGTCACACTCAACACAGCAAAAGCAAAATATATCGCAGCATGTGAGGCATGCACAGATGCAATATGGCTGAGAAAGCTAATCTCTGATTTATTTGATCAGGTTATAGATTCAACCATAATACACTGTGATAATCAGAGTTGTATAAGGCTATCAGAACATCCATTGTTTCATGAACGGTTGAAACATATTGAGATCAAATACTACTTTATTCGAGATAAATTCTAGGAAGGAGAATGTGTTTCTCCAATATATATCTCCACAGATGAGAAGATAAGCAGACATTTTGGTAAATCTTATGTCCAAGATGAAATAGTTTGTGTACTCAAGCTAGAACTCGTGGAGACGACTTCCTTATTGAAAAAGAAAGAGATGAATACCAGGTTGGGAGGGAGAACTAATGTGTCATTGATTGATGGAAAATCATTTTTTAGTTCAAAAAATGGTCTAGGATGAGCAGTTCCTTTCCAGATTCGGAAAGTGGTTTGAGATTTATGACAGACAAGCATTTTCCAGTTCGGAAAATGGTCCAGATCAAACGGTCATTTTTATAATGAAAATGGTTCGATGGATTGTTGATGTACCATAGACAGGGATTTCCCATTGTGGTTAACATGGGGAATGGTCTAGGGAAGTCTCTCTTTTTTAGGGTTACTCAAGAAGACTGGTCTGTCTCATTGGAAAATGATTTCTCATTGTGGTTAACATGGGGAATGGTCTATTTTGGAGGTTGGTGTAGGACAGTCATTTCCTTAAGAAATGGTCTGGACATTCATTCCTTAGAGAAGATTCATTCTCTCCAGGTTTCACTTTGTTTAGTGTCGGAGGAATGGTCCAGGGCGGGGAATGATCCAGATTCAGCAATGAGGGACAAACATTCCTTAGGGTAGACTCATTCTCTCCAAGTTACACTTTGTCTAGTGTTGGAGGAATAGTCCAGACTCAGAAATCAGTACAATTATTCTTCCTTTCTTGAGAATAATAGTCAAGATAGCTCATCATTAATGTTTTACCTTTTGAGGGAAAATGCTCTTCCAAGATCTCACATATGTGAGTGGAAGAATGGCCCAGATGATTTAGTTTATATTATAACAGTATTTTCTGTGTAGGTTGATATCAGATGATTGTTATGGAGACTGTATGTCTCCAGACAGAAGAGATATGATATTGTGGTGGATATGTTCCATTGTTTGTGACTATGTGTCATGGTTTGAGTAGTTGTGTACTACCATGGATAAACACAATTGTGTTCTATCAATTGATATTGTACCTATTGTCATGGAAATTATCCAGTTGGATAATAATGATGGTGCTCGTGATGCTACAAGTTGAATGGTTTGTTTTTTCTCAAGACCATTATCGGTTATACCTCCCTAGCTAGGAGGGAGTGTTCATATTATGGTATCTTCGAGAGGTATGAACCTCCATTGTGACCTTTGACAATATTAGAATGTTTCGGAAGAAATAAAATAAGTGAACATAACCCTAGAAAAGATGTCGGCTGAGAGAGATAATTAATATGAATTAATTAGTACCCAGAATGAGAAGTTAGCCCAAGCAGTCTACCAGGATTACTATAAATATAGGGCACCAATCTTTCATTTGACACACTTCTCAGAATTGTAGACAGGCACTTGTGCACACTACATTCTGGCAGTCTTGTGCATAAGTTCTGGAGAAGGTGTTGTTTCCAGTTCTGAAGCCTATTGCTTCTATCTTTTGGGTTGGACTCTCTGATCAGCTTTGGTTACTTCTTTCTTGGTGCATTAGCCTTGCTTGGCTATTGGATTGCTACCAGGATTCTTCTCTCTATCAAGGTCAAGGTGCTTGGAGGGTGGCTTCGGCCTATGTTTGGGTGACAATAGTGATATTGTCAATGGTAAAATGAGTACATTATAACAGGTGGTTCCTTCCATGGTAGCCTGGGCATTTGTGCTAGATTTACTAATGCTGGGAAACTGTAAGACGTTTGGTACTGTGAAGAGGAGGTATTTTGGTGGAACCTGGATGGGTCCTTCCATAATTTCCTCCTCAACGTAGGCCATCGGTGGACTCCTTGGATTCTCTATGTGCTAAGTCCTGGAAATGAACAGGGCCCTTTCAATATGTTGCAATCATATTTTTTGGGCGACGTATTTGTACCAGGTTGTTCTGCACCTCATCCTACCCCTCTCTCTCATCATGGTTGAGCCAAGAGGGATAAAAAATCTCTAAATTACTGCCAAGAGAACCCACTACATAGTAGTCTCGTTCTCAAAGCATACGGGGTGGCCGAGCTCAAAGGAGAAATAATGCCAGCCTGAGCCAAGTGGGATAGATAAACCCGGGGTGGACATGATCGATGTATGCACCCGTCTCCTACAATTAATCCTCAAAACCATCATTAACCAAACTCGATTCAAGACTGAGGTTAAGGGTGACAGTTGGCCATATTTATGGCTGGAGTCTTGGGAGGAATGTGTGGCCTCCAATCGCTAAGTGAAACCCCATCCGGGACACCCTTGAAAAAAATGTTGCCTTACATGTCCCGTAATAATTTTAATAGCAACAACTACAAAACATTGTAGGGAATATGGGCACATTTATGGGGGATTGAATGAATATCATCCTGTGGTAATTAGCTATATATTCATTATCTGTTTTTATATTGTCGATTTTATTCAAAATTGTGTGTGTGTGTGTGTGTGTGTGTGTGTGTGTGTGTGTTGTTTGAAATTTTGTTATAGTACACACTAATTTTGCATGATTGTTTGTAATTATAAAGTTATAGTTTCCCTCTAACTTTCTGCATAATATTGTACCAAGTAGTACTAGTAGAAATGATGTTGTACAAGTTGATCAGGAACATGATCAAGCAAATGAGGATCTCATGGAAGAAGATGATGGCACAAATCAAGTTAATGATCCCATGGAAGAATATGATGGGACAAATCAAATTATGCAAGATTTTTTTTCTCATTCGGATGAGGATGGGGACAGTGATGATATTTATGATGAACCTCTATTATAAAAGGAAAATAAACGACTTTATGAAGGATCAAGAGAAAATCTTCTCTCCGCTACATTACTGCTAGTGAACTTAAAGGTTATGAATAATTTGTCGAACACTTGTATGACATGGATCCTAAGGTATGTAATATGTTTCATCTCATATACATAAATGTTGATTTTTTTCTATTTGTTTTTAGTGTTAATTAATGTGTAAAATAAGGATGCAATTTTTACGATTAATATTATTTACATTAACTAGTTATTTTTTATGTTGTAGATTGTTCGGTGAATTTGTTTTATCGTCGTCAAATATTTTACCTCACACATATAGAGATTTGCATGCCATTATGAAAGACATTGGAATGGACTATCAAACTATAGATGCATGTACTAATGATCATATTATATATTATGGACAACATGCTTCGAAAACATAATGCCAGCAATGTCTTATCAGTAGATATCGAACTGATCAAGTAACAAAAAGGGTGCCTAGAAAGGTTCTTTGTCATATTCCATAATTCAACGTTTGTAGCGATTGTTAATGTTAAGTTTCTTTCTTAAGTTGTTATTATTAATCCTGGGTTCAATAGTAATTATTACAGTTATAACAACAACATAATAAGGATCTTACTAAAAGAAAAAAGATCACAGAGTATACAAGCATTTATCCTGGGAAACCCTCAAGGGGAAGAAAACCCAACAAAAAATGCCTTAATATAGATAGTCAATACAATGCCAACACAATAAACCAAACACTAGAGAATATCCTCTCCCAAGCAATGTGCCTCTCTCTCTTCCTTCTTCCAATAACTGGTAACTGCAGCTTCCTTCAATACTTGCGCACTAGATGAGTGATCTGAGTGAGTGAACAAATGAGGCATTGAATTCCTTTATTTATACAAATTGGCAAGCGTTGAAAGGAGGTGTCTCTTCATTGGTAGGGTTGACTTGTCTTTTTGGGTGGTTAGAACCAATTTAATTTTCCTGGGCCAACTTCTTAATTTGCATATTACAATTAGGGTTTGACCAATCTGCAAAAGGGGATTTGGTCTATTACAATGTCCAACATGATCAATACACAAAAGGGGATTGATCTAATGAATAATAAATCAACAATAAATAGAATACTCTTTGTAGTTACAATATTTCAACACTCCCCCTTAACAAGAAGGGTATTCTACAACATCATCAGGAGAGAGAGAGAGAGAGAGAGAGGGAAACAACATCAACAACGTCTAGAACACTGACTAGCATATCTATAAAGCATCGGAATTTTTTCTCATCATCAATATCATCACTCACTCCCTCTTAACAATAAGGATATGTTTTATCTTTTGACAGGTCATTGGATATCATCATCAAATGAACAATATCATCTGGGAAATATCATCAACTGGATAACCATGATCAACTGGACAACAACATCCACTGGATAACATCATCAACTAGGAAACATCATCAACTAGGTAACATCATCAATTGGATAACAACAGGCATCAATATAATCCACTTGGCTATCTAGCATCACATTCAATGATTGGTTCTCCATGAATCCATATTTAAAGAAGTTTTGTTCTCTTTATATTCGTGCAGAAGATACTCTTTCTTTATTTCATCCTCACTCAAAAGATACTTTGTCTTATCTTCACAGAGAAGATATCTTATCTTCACACAAAAGATATATTATCTTCACACAGAATATATTCTATGAGTTTTATCATTCCTTTTATGTTCTCCCTTCTCTTGTAGTCATCTATCTCACCCATCCACTAGGGAGGACTACTACCATAGCTTCACTCCTAGTCACCCCACATGAACTAGAGAAGTTAAGATGCTAGCATGGGAAAGACTAGACTCCCTTTCCATGATCCATGCTGGATCACGACACAAACCTCAAGAGCCAACTAACCATTCCACATGGTCAAGGTTTTTGTTCCAGGCTACTCAATCCTTGGCCAAAGGAGAGTATCTTCTTGTTTCCCCTTGGAGAAACATCCACACTCCAATCTAAGAGGGTGGTCACACCCCTCTGTACGAGGGTATTCTAGCATGTCCCTAGAGTATCCAAAACTCAACACTTGGACAAAGGCCAACCTTGGAAAATTTCTCATTCCCCTTCTCTACGAAGGTCTCTTCTCTTTCTCCTTCTCTACAAAGGTATATTCCTTCTCTACGAAGGTATCTTCTCTTTTCCTTATCTATGAAGGTCTACCTATGGGATTTCTCATTCCTTCTCTACGAAGGTCTAGATATGGGATCTAGAAAAATCTCTTATGGTCCAAACTCTTTCCATGGTATAATACCATGCCACCCATCTGTTGGGCACCATCCATCTATTGGATAACTTTCATCTTGATAAAAATATCTCATTACTCATCCACTGAGTAAACTATTCCATGGACCACTGCTTTCCTAGCTGCACCAAATCACAATCCTCCATTTCAAACTCGGAGACATAGCTCCATCTTGCACCAAACTAAGAGATTCTTTAACTATGTAACATCTGATAATCATCATCCTTGAAGTTCTCTTTTGTAATATCCTGGGTGACTTCTTGAGTTTGAACATTTATTTCTTTCTGAATTCATACTGGATCAACTTGCTCCCTCTGCATCTATAAGAATGGTACAGGAGCAACCAACAGTTACTTTCATCTCACCAACTATATTTGAGTATCCATCTTTTTCTTCATCTTGAACATTTTTGTTTTGCATCTTTAGGAGCCTCCTGCTCCTATATAAATATTGGATACTATCTGGTTCTTACTTATTGTCACCATATCATAAGTCCTTCTCATGATGTCTAACTTCTGCAAGTCAAGGCATAAGTTCTTTCTTCCGAGACCTATAAACTTCCTTACAATATGCTTTCTGAGATATGTTACTTAGCCAATCATTCAGTAAAAATAAGCAGTAATCAAATAAAACTATATCATGATTTCTATCAGAGTAGTACACATATTTTCTTAAGCAAAACTTATTCAACCATATACACATCTGAAACCCTAATCATGAATATGACTTTTGAACTCTTTTTCACTCTAGCTATGAAATTACCAAGTTTTCCCTTACTATCATAGCTAAACACATACCTTTGTCACTCTCATGAGTGATCATACCTGAAATAAATAATTTATCTCTTTCTTTATCCTCTTCTTTGATAAATTTGCATAGATACTGAAATAAAATGAGGTTAATTAACATTCTCACAAAAATATAACTTGTAATGATAAAGTATTAAAGTAAACAAGATACTAAAAATAAACATGAATAATTATATTTTGTTTTTGTGTGGGGAGGCTCCACGGACTCTGAAATTACCAAGTTTTTCCTTACTATCATAGCTAAACACATACCTTTGTCACTCTCATGAGTGATCATACCTGAAATAAATATTTTATCTCTTTCTTTATCCTCTTCTTTGATAAATTTGCATAGATACTGAAATAAAACGAGGTTAATTAACATTCTCACAAAAATCTAACTTGTAATGATAAAGTATTAAAGTAAACAAGATACTAAAAATAAACATGAATAATTATATTTTGTTTTTGTGTGGGGAGGCTCCATGGACTCTGAAATTACCAAGTTTTCCCTTACTATCATAGCTAAACACATACCTTTGTCACTCTCATGAGTGATCATACCTGAAATAAATATTTTATCTCTTTCTTTATCCTCTTCTTTGATAAATTTGCATAGATACTAAAATAAAATGAGGTTAATTAACATTTTCACAAAAATCTAACTTGTAATGATAAAGTATTAATGTAAACAAGATACTAAAAATAAACATGAATAATTATATTTTGTTTTTGTGTGGGGAGGCTCCACGGACTCCACCATTTTCTATATTTCTTCAGATCAACTATCTTCAACTTAAAGTACATATTTCTCAATTTCTGCTAAATCTTTCTTTGAGGGAGGAGATTCCTCTTCCTCTTCCACATGTTCTTGGTGCTTTCTTTTCCCTTTTCTTTGAGGACATTCATAGGAAAAGTGTCCCAACTTTTGAAAATTGTAGCATCTAATCTTTGAAACATTTTTCTTCTTATTTGGAACTCTTAAGGAGTTAGCTTCTTTATTTTTCTTCCTGGAGGAACTTATTTTGTTCTTTTGAATTGTAAGAGATTTCTCTTCATCAACAATTAATCTCTTTGGTTGGTCTGCAAGTCTAGATTCTTTGTCTGTGAAATATGCCCATAACTTATCAAACTTGGGTAACTTGCTTCTTGCACACACTCCTTGTACAAAAGGAATCCAAAATGTTGGAAACCCATTTAGGGTCATGGTTACAAGCTCTTTGTCACTAATGACATCTCCAATAGCTGCAAGCTTATCTCTAATCTAACAAACTCTCATAAGATAGGATGATATAGATTCTGAGTTTTCCATCTTCATATTACGAAGAATACTTCTTAAGGCAAGATCTCGACTAATGTCTTTGCTTTCATAGAAACCCTAGCCCTCGGGGCTATAGAAATGATAGAAAAAACAAATGTCTTGGATATAGAAATTGAACTCACCAAAAGACGAGTTGGACTGAGGTGAGTATGTTGGTATATTTAGTTTCTGAAAATTCCAATTTCTGACCCTTGAAACTGGACCTGTGAAATTCTGGACTGCAGCTTTCTGGTTCTGGTTCTGGTTTTTTGGTACCAAGTCAAACTAGGTTTTGAATTTCTGGGAGTTCTGCCCACTAAAAATATTCGATTATTGTGCCAAAATATGCACCTAGGAAGGATGCAATTCCCAATGTGGTTTGCATCCAAAATTTCCAAATATTCAAGAAACCCTAATTTTTGAATCCCGACAAAACTAAAGATTGAATCCACGTCAATGCTCTTTCAATCCTGCTCTGAAACCATGTTAAGTTTATTGCTTAAGATGTTATTATTAATATCGAGTTCAATAATAATTATTATAGTTATGACAACAACATAATAAGGATATTACTGAAAGAAACAAGATCACGGAGTACACAAGCATTAATCCTAGGAAACCCTCAAGGGGAAGAAAACCCAACAAAAACTTCCTGAATATAGATAGCCAATACAATGCCAAGACAATAAGCCAAACACTAGAGAATAACCTCTCCCAAGCAATGTGCCTCTGATCTCTCTTCCTTCTTCCGACAACTGGTAACTGCAGCTTCCTTCAATACTTTCACACTAGATGAGTGAGCTGAGTGAGTGAACAAATGAGGCATTGGCTTACTTTATTTATACAAACTGGAAAGCGTTGAAAGGAGGTGTCTCTTCACTGGTAGGGCCAACTTGCATTTCTGTGTGGTTAGAACCACTTTAATTTTCCTGGGCCAACTTCTTAATTTTCATGTTACAATTAGGGTTTGACCAATTTGCAAAAGGGGATTTGGTCAATTACAATGCCCGACATGATCAATCCACAAAAGGGGATTGATCTAATCAATAATAAATAGAATACTCTTTGTAGTTACAATATTTAAATAGTTCAATTGTGAAATCATAGAACAATTTATGGATTACCATGCACGTAACAGAAGTGGATATGGTGTTCTTCGAAATCATGTTGATGGTTATGCATTTAGGGAAATTGAGGAAAAATTGGCATATTTCAAAAATGAACCTCATAATGTTAGGTTGTCATTGGCAGCTGACAGTGTTGATTCATTCGAAGAGCTTATGTCTATTTACTCAGTGTGGCCTATTTTTTTATCCACAATAACATTCCTCCTTGGATGTCAATAAAGAGGGAGCACATAATGTTGACAATGATTGTTCCAGGTATGTGTTTACATTAATTTTTTGAATGTAACATTTTCATTTGTTTCATTTTTTGCATAATATATTTTGTTTATTTATTTACTTATATATACATATCATGGTTTATAGTAATTATGTGTAATTTCAAATAATTAGGTAAGTACCAAGTTAAAGATATGAATGTATATATCGATCCTCTTATCAACAAGCTACTAAAGTTATGGGTTGGCATCACTATATATGACATCTGTAAACCAATCGAGGAGAAGAAATTTAAATTCCGTGGAATACTTATATGGACAATTCATGATGCCCCAGGACTAACACATTTTTGTGGTATGTAGCATTCTATTTCTCTTTAATACTATATAATTTTTTAAATATATCATGTTATATGTTTAATTTTTAAATAATCTCATCGTATAATTGACATTAATCCATTTGTTGCAGGTATTCAAACAAAGGGTAAATTTATATTTCCATTTTGTGGTCCTAATATGAAGTATCATCATTCAAAAAGTTTAAGAAAGTTGGTGTTTGATGAGTATAGGCACTTCCTCCCTAAGAACCATAGGTATCGTACTACTGAAAAACATATTTTCAATGGGAAAGAAGAAACTAGTTTAAAACCACTAAGAATGACATCTCACCTATGGAGATTGGAATATAATAGAAATCGTCAAGGTACACAATTTATTTATGTATCGTATATGTAATGTTTTGAATGTTTATTTTAATCTTTGAATTTATTTTACCGTATTTGATAATTATTTTTGTGATTTATTTTATGCTTCATGAAGGCCACCATAATGAAGGTATTAATAATGGGATTCCACGAGGAATGAAATTTTATCCCACTCAATTCATGACGTTTCCCTACTATGAGGAGGTAAAAATGGCTCATTTGTTTGATATAATGCATATCGGGAAAAATGTGACAGAAACGTTATGGCAAATCATAGATAGTAGGAGGGATAAAGAAAAAATTGTCAAAATTTGTACTGACATTTAGGAAGCCAATCATGCAATGCAAAGTGTGATCCAATCAAATAGAGATGGACAAGATTGAAATAACCTTCCATGGTTATTAATAGAGAAACAAAGAAATGATGTAAAAGAGGTAATTCAAATAATTACATTTCCCATGGGTTTTGCTTCAAACATAAATAATATCTTAGAGAAGAAAGGTGAATTTGGTGGGGTAAAAAAACATGATTGGCATACCTTCATTAAGGTAATAATTTTGGTATACATATTTATATATATTGGCCTTATACATCTTTTAAGTTTTTTTTTTTTTTTCGTTTACTTTGGTCGAAAAAAATAACGATTCATTTTTTTGTTACAGTATGTTCTACTGCTATCTCTCCCAAATGACTTCGACAACAACGTCAAACAAGTTATATATGATCTTGGAAAATACATGAGGTAAGTAGTTGTGATATATATGCAAAATGTTCTTTCAATTTGTTGTTGTACTTAATGACATTTGTTTTACTTGTAATGTAATATATTATATTATGTTATGTTGAAACATGTTATTTTCTTTTGTCATGATCTCATGTAGATGGTTTCCATTGAAATAAATCCATGAAGATGATATAAAGTATTGGAAGAGATAAATTATTCCGCTAATGCGTGAAATGAAAAAGTATATACCTCCAACATTTTTCAATGCACAATAATACTACCCCATACACCAAGTTGAGGAGATTGAAATTTGTGGACTTGTACACACAAGGTCAATGTGGATGGTGGAGAGGCACTTGAAATCATTGAAGGCTTTGGTTAGACAAAGAGCATGTCCTGAGGGTTCTATGGTGAAGGGATATTTGGTATATTAATCCATGGTGTATATTAGTCAGTATCTTCCTAATTTAGTAGTGCCAACTATGCATGTAGTGGATCGCATTTGGGATGTGAATTCCATCAAAAAAATTGAAGATCTGGAGCACCTGTTGGGGAAAGGTAGAGTGAAAAAAATGAGAGGTAATATATTAATAATTGTGGAGATTTATATTAATACATATAAATTTTATTTTTTTTGTGTATATTATCATACTCATTAATATATTAATATATATTATTTCATAAATTATTAATATTTACCATGGACGTTATAACTAATATTTAATATTGGTGAATTGTGATTTTTTTATTCAGTTGCTCAAGATTGGGATGCACTGCATTTATACACTACAAACAATCTTGATTGAATGAATGTATGGATTGAAACATGTAAACAACATCATGGAAACGACTATCTGAATTGGTTAGAGAAGCTCATTGTAACGAAGATGCCAATGTTACGCAAAGGGAAATTGATTTAGCATATGGTTTGAAAAATGGATAGGAAAGAAAATTCACTCATTGTATTCAGTTATTTTATATTATATTAATGTGAATACATGTGTACTTATATCTTTTTTAGATACTTTCCAAGTTATATAAATATGTTAATTTATTAATTGACAATGCATATTTTACATATATGGCATATTGTAGTTGAAACACCACAAGGCTATGTGGTGCAATGGTCATAAATTTCACATCAAATAGTTGGATGAAACTAGGAAAACTTCTAATAGTGGGATAACTACAGTATTCTAGGTCACTAATTTTTTCTCTAGGAGTGACAAACATCCCTGAGAATCTAAAAATAGATATTATGGGTATTTGAATGATATAATTGAGTGTGACTTTAATTCCTTCAAATTAGTTATGTTCGGCATCAAATGGTATAGGTTGTGAATGCATGAACGTGATGAGGAAAGAACTGTTATTCAGCATGCCAACATATTTCTTATGATTAAAACAATGGTGTCTAAAAGAGGACATGATCTCTATGTTTTTCCAAGCCAATGTGAACATGTCTTTTACTCAAATGTTCCAGGTGAGAGGGATTGGTCATTTATTGTTAGATATGATCCAAGAGGAAGGCCAGTTAAGTATACTCATGTACATGAGATAGGACAGAGTCGGAAGATCATGCAGGGTCAACAGACGAAGAAGACGAATAAGATCATGATCCAGGCGTAGGAAACAATGTAGTTCTTGATGATGATGTAGATGAAAATATGCTCGAAAATGGCATTGATGATGATGATGATATCGTCAATCATTTCAAAATTGTTTATGAACCAGATGATGATGCAGATGTCGAGTTAGATGAAGAATAAGATACAGAATAAAGATGATTATATAGATGTTGAGTTGGATTAGGTATGTGACTATATATTTTAATTTGTATGAATTATTCTCTTAAAATAATTTACTTATGTCATGGGTTAATTACATGTTTTTAATTTTTATGTGATGTTTTTATATCCTATGTTACATGTTGTTTAATTATTATGTGAAACCTGAAAATAGTCACCAATATACTAAAGTACGTGGTAAACTAACAATATCATTTACAAACACATAATTCCATTTACCTTCTGTAATTTTGTTTTTGTAGTTTCTATACATGAATCTTACCAGGTTGTTTTCGATTATTTTCTATTGTATAGATTGGGTATTGGGGAATTGAGAGTGATGTCAGGGGGAGGGAAGGGCCATATGAGCTTCCACCTTCATGTGGTTAGCCTTGTTCAATAGAGGATAAATTATTCTTGAAACCAAGAGAATTTCATTCATTTTTATACCATCATGATCGACGTAGATAGACTATTTGTATGCCTTAATGATATGGGAGGGTTTTGGGCTCAAATTTGACTCACACACCCACTTGTTTCCATCACCAATTTGACTCCCAAAGACAAATGTTATGGTCTAATTTTTCCAAACTATGCCTTAATTTTCCCAAACTATGAATGGGTTAGGACTAGAGTCAAGCTCAACATGGTCTTCTTTCCTCACTAATTCTTCCAAGCCCAATCCCTTGGATGTGGTTTCTCTAGAATATAGTAGCTAGGGATAATGGGGAATCTCGTTAATGATCCATTCATGCACGTCACTAGTTAGATGACGAGGCATCTGGCTACCTTAAGATAGTCATAGTTACTCTCGTTGTTTACTCGTGCTTGGTTGAATTTCTTCACTTTAACATGTAGAGCAATGGGAATAAATCACATTGCATCTTTAGAATTATTATGGGTTATGGGTCGATGATTTAGAAGGTTAGGGGGTGTAGATTCAAGGTATAGGTTAGGTGATTATTAACACATTAACCCCTATCATATAATATATAATATATATTAAATATACATATTAAATATTAAATATATATAATTATAATATATATTAATTATATATAATAATCCAAACCAAAAACTAAAAAAATACATTTCAAACCTATTACATTTCAAACCTACACACGCATGAGGACAGAAAATCGTGAGGAGACAACACAAGGAGATCAGATGAGGAGAGTCGAGGAGAACAGAAGAAGAGAGCCAAGGAGTGTTAATGTTTATGCCATTATTATATTTCTTTGCATTTCATAAGATAAGAGCATAATAAGAACAAGATCACTGAGAAATACACATCCACAAGAGACACAACATTTATCCTGGGA
>JZKD02S2018622.1:62161-76846 GCA_000966675.3 Picea glauca | reverse complement strand
ACTTCTTCTACTAAAAGGTAACAACACTCTTCTTATTTCTTGTACATATCTTGCTTGCATCGTCTCTGTACATATCTTGTATATATATCTCTTGAAATATAATGTGTTCCAAGAAGAACTATACCTATGAAAGAACAACTAAGATGAAAAGAATTATCATTAGATATTACACATGAAAGAATGAAATATATCATGTGAAAGCTATTACAAGATAAGCCGAAATCAGAATCAATCTTGAAAAGACTTACATCGAGAGAAATTGGAGAAAGACTTATGACAACAACTAAGACGGAAGCGTGGACTCTGTTAGATAGAGAGAGCCAATTATATATTGTAGAAGACAATAAGGATGCAGATGGAAGTATGGACTCTATCAGATGGAGGGAGCCGATTATATGCACTCTTACATGAAGCAAGGATTAGGAGGGAGCTAATCCTATGATCCATTGAAGATGATGAAATGTATATATCCATGGTAGCAGCCATGAAAAGACAGTACATGTTCAGCTCAACCACAGAAGAAGACCTCTTCGAATAAAAGCCTTAAAGTATTCCTGGTTTTCCATCCATATCCATGATCCTATGATGAAAGGAAGAAGTGAAATCTCTAAGAACATGGAATCTCCATGAATCCAAGAGATAATGAAAAAAATGAAGAATAACATGAAAGAAAGAAAAGCCAGAACAACTAGTCATTACATCAATAATCACAAGATTACCAAGCCTGATATGAAATCAATCAAGCAGAAGAACTGAAAGTTGTGATGAAGAACAGTGTATGGAAGACTTATGAATGAAAGCATTGTGAGATCCAGAACCAAAGGTTTTCTCAGATGGAGAGAGAAGACTATGATGATTGATTGTTCCAATACACAGAACTTATCTCTATATAAGTCATTATATCATCCGCAACATCCATGAGTTGGAGTTCTACATCAGATGAATGCAAAGAATAAAGAGCGTATGAAGAGAAATCTAAAGACTTTGAGGCATACCAGAAAGAGACTTCTGTATGCAGAAAAGACGAAGACAACTTGGTGGAGAACCTCCAGTGCACAACAGAAGCGTGGTGAATATTTCCTAGATAACATCAAGATGACTACTCAGAAGATCAAATCTCATGATGATAGAAGAAGTGTCGCATGGATATGTTCCAGTTCTCCAACTATGATATACTTTATTGTTCAGTCTACATGAAGCCTTCACAATATTCCAGACTAAAGTACATTTGAGAATCAATCATTACATTATCCATGATGAAGTCTAGGAAGGAGAAGTAAATCTCGAGTATATTCCCACTGATAAGCAAACAACATATATCATGAATCAAGTTTGTATATTTCCATGAGAAGATGGGGATCAGAAAGATTCTCCAAGCTAAGGTATGGAAAAATATTTATTTTGTGATTTAAATAACTCTCCAGTTAGGAGGGAGCATTTATCTTTGTAATTGAAAAATAGTCTAGACTGGACAAATGATTTCCTGTTCAGAAAGTGGATTGAGATTTTTGACGGACGGTGACTTCCCATTGTAGTTAACATGGGATGTAGACTGATTGTTGATGTATCATAGACAGTGACTTCCCATTGTGGTTAACATGGGGAGTGGTCTAGGACAATCATTCTTCTTGGCATCCACTCTAAGTAGTGGACAAGTAGAATGGTCTGCCTCACCGAGCATTCATTCTTTCGAAGTTCACAGTTGTGAGAAGTTTCGAAGAATGGTCTATTTTGGAGGTTGATGTAAGAAAGACATTCCTTGAGGGTTATACATTCTCTCCAGGTTACACTTTGTTTAGTGTTGGAGGAATGGCCCAAGGTGGGGAATGGTCCAGACAGTTATTCCTCGAGGGCAGACTCATTCTCTCCAGGTTACACTTTGTTTAGTGTCGGAGGAATGGCCCAGGGTGGGGAATAGTCTAGGATCAGCAATCATGGATAGTCATTCCTTAGGGAAAACTCATTCTCTCCAGGTTACACTTTGTTTAGTGTCAGAGGAATGGCCCAGGGTGAGGAATGGTCCAAACATTTCTTCGGTTTTATACATTCTGTCCAGGGTGCACTTTATTTAGTGTAGGAAGAATGGCCCAGGGTGAGAAATGGTTCAGGCTCAGAAATCAGAAATAGTATTTCTTCCTTGTTTATGAAGAATAGGGCAGATAGCCCATTGCTGATGAGGGCAGATATTCTTTTAGATCTCACAAACGTGAGTGAAATATTGGCCCAGAGGATTTAGTTAATGTTTAACAATATTTTTCTGTCCAGGATGGCATGAGATAATGGTGAATATGTTTCACTATTTTGAGGCAGATATTATTTCAAAACTCATAGATGTGAGTGAAAGAACGGCCAGATAATTCAATCTATATCATAACATTGTTTCTGTGCAGATTGTTATCAGATGATTGTTATGAAGATTATATGACAGTAGATGAAGACTATTGTGGCATATATTCTTTCAAATCTCACAGATGTGAGTGAAAGATTGGCCCAGACAAATCAGTTTATATCATAACATTGGTTCTATGCAGGATGCTATCAGATGGTTGTTATAAAGACTATATGGCAGTAGATGAGGACTACTGTGGTGAATATGTTTCACTGTTTGCAACCATATGTTGTTGATCAAGTACTTATGTGTTACTTGATGTGGTAGTAAACCACTGGATTGTAGTTATGTACTATTATGAATAGACACAGGTGTGTTCTATCCTTTTTCTAATTTTCTTGAAGACTATCAACAGTTTATTGGAGATAATGATCATTCAGATGGATGATGAACAGAGATTTTCCAGACGGAAAACAGTTCAGAGATTTTACTCCTCTTGTATCACTCTATGGTGAGAGTGACTTATCCAACATCATATTTAATTACTCAGATGAAGTATGGTTTCGAGAGATGATGAAACTGATGGTGATGGTGATGCTCATGATCTAGTCATGAAATAGTCTATATGACTATATTGATGCTACCAAGTGAATGGTATGTTTTGTGCTCAAGTCCATTACCTGTAAATACCTCACTAGCTAGGAGGGAGTATTAATATTATGGTATCTGCGGGAGGTATTTACCTCCACATGTGAACATGACGAGAATAGAAGACTCTGGAAATCAAGAGAAGCCCTAATGAGTTGGCTAATAACCCTAGAAACCTTGTCGGCTCAAGAAGATAATTTATATTAGGTTATTAGCCTCCAAGAGAAGAATTCGGCCATAAATAATAATAATATACTGAACAGACACATAACCAAAAGGAGAAGTCGGCTCCAGCAAAACTAGCAGGACTACTATAAATACAGGGTGCCAGTTCTCATTTGAAGTATTTCAGAATTGAAATTTTCTAGTTGGTGTGCACTACAGTTGCAGTCTTGTGCGCAGGTTTGGAGGAGGGTTGCAGGTGCAACTACAGCAGCAGCTAGTTTCAGTATTGGGTTGAATATCTCTTGTCTAGGGTTGGGACTATCTGATCAGCTTTTTGTGATGTGTTATCCTTAGGGAATTATGTGCTACCCTTTGTTTGTCTATCTAGCCTAGGGTTTTCTTCCAGAGGAATTCTCAGTCAAGGTTAAGGTGCTTGGAGGGAGGCTTCAGCCTATGGTTGGGTGACAAAGGTATCGTCAATGGTAAAACAAGCACACCATCTTCTATATTCTAACAGTCCATAGTATATATCTCAATTTTGGTACCAACATGGTGTCTTGCCCGAAAATTTTGTACCCTCTTAATACTAGTGAGCATCGCATTGTAGTTAGAATCTTTTCACGTAAATTCATTTGAAAGGTATCACTAAAAATATGCATGGTCTCTGAATCAACGTGTCTACCACTATGTTCACTATTCCTTTTAAGTAGGAATCTCAAAATCGTATTCGATAAGCATTTTTTACCAACACCCTTGCCGCGCGTTCAAGTCATTTTTCGTAAAAAGGTGTTATATACCACAGTGGTCCATTTTAAGTTCAAATTTCCATCTGTTCAAGTAGTGTCTCCACACTCTCTGGGCATACAATATGGATAACAACTTCAAATCATGCGTCAAGTAGTTATCCTCATGCTTCCTTAACTTCCTCAAGATTTAAGCGAACACTCGACCAACTTGCCTCAAGACTCCGTCTAATCCTTCCTTGGATGCGTTAGTGCATACCAAGAAGCCCTCATCCACGCTAGGTACTTTTAGTATTGGTGATTTCGTCAACAGCTCCTTAAGCCTTCAAAATGATTTCGCGCATTTCTCGGTCCACCCAAACTTCTTGTTCTTCTTCTGCAATTCCGTAATCAGATTTTCTATCATCAAAGAACCCTCAATGAACCCTCAATAATATCCTACTAAACCCATGAAGCTACGCACTTCTAGGAGATTCATCGGTGCAGGCCACTCCACAATACCCCTACCTTCACTGGATCCATAGTGATGCCTTCGCTGGAGAGAACATTCCCTAAGCAATGAATCCTTGATAACTTTGCGATCGCTTCCTGTAATTTGTTCTCTCGCAACACTATAGTACTAAGCGTAAAAGTTCATCATGATCTTACGTCATCCAAGAATATATCAAAATTTCATTGATGAATATTTGAACAAACTTTTCCAATTATTCACGGAACACCCCTTTCATCAAGTTCATGAATACCCCTAGGGTAGTTTCCCATCCCCATGGCCTACGGTAAACTCGTAGTGTCTGACCCACATCTTGAAAATCATTCTTTGGGATATCTTCCTCCTTAATTCGCAACTGGTGATAACCATATCTATAGTCAATCCTTGAATACATCGACACATCATTTCCTTTGATCAAGCAAATCGTCCATACTAGGAAATGGATACAGATTATTGATCATTGCCTCATTTAATGACGGTAGTCAATACAGAGTCTCCACAACCCATCCTTATTCCATATGAAAATAACTCATGCACCCCAAGGTGACACACATAGACGTATTTACTAGGTCCATAAACTCCTTCAGTTGCATTTTCAACTCCTGTAACTCAAGGGTTGACATACGATAAGGCATTCTTGCCATTATTTCACTCCTAGGTTTTAGGTCGATGGTAAATTTGAATTCTCTCTCAGGTGGAAACCTTGGTAACTCCTCTGGGAATACGTCTGCAACTCTCGTACTACTGGAAGGTTTTCTAGTCCTTCCACCATGCCCTTTTCGTTCAACACAAGGATTGCATATAGCTCGCATCCCTTGTGCATGCTCTTCCAAAGTTGTAGGGAAGAGATGAACCTTAGGGAAACTCCTTGATTCCTTCCTACAATCACATGTCTTTGTCCCTCATCATCAGTTCAAATCCATCACTTCATATTACTATTGAGTATCGCATCATGCGATTCCCACCAGTCCATATTGATCACAACGTCATAATATCTTAATATCATGATGTAAATGTCAGACTTCATTACCCTAATCCCCGAGTTAAGGCTATAGTCTATAACCCTTCCTCCATCCTATTGGTTGGATCCCAACTCCATTTCTATGTGTCCTAAATTGTCTTATTCGACCACCCTTACCTAAATCCCTTCAGCGCAGTCTAGGAAAAAGCTCCCTGAGCACCAAGATATAACAAATACTAAATTTTGGTTAGCGATGGTAAATGAAGCCTTGAGAATAGTGATTTGGTGCTTGGCTTGGCAGTTATTCACCGCGATCATGAATCCCATGGGCCTTTCCCTTCTCCACCATGGTAGTGTGTCCTATTGACCCGACCGTTATGGCCCTTTCAACTAGAAAACCTTGTTGGTATGGTGGCTCTCCATATGACCATTGCCCACCTCTCGTCTAGTACTCCAGGCCCTGAAAATAGAAGTTGTTGGCCCACCGGCCTAAGATCCTAGTTTGTTCTACTGATAAACCTAACTGTGGTTGTTGGCGGCGGTCCCCCGTAGGGGGTCTTTTGCTGAGGAACCTGTCATCATGTTTTTGGGAACAAGGGTTCTAGAGACATACATTGATACCGAGATGTCTTGTTTGGTTGGCGTATGATGTTGCTGTGCACTAGAAGTCATCACTACATTCGGTCTTGCAGGAGTCCTACCCTAACTCCCGTGGTCAATTCCTTCTTATCTAAGAGGCCTATTAGACTACATCGTGCAACATCTGAGGAATTTAGATCATCACCTTCACAGGAAAGCTGGAGTTAAGGCCAATCACGAACTTGTGGATCTCCATCTTCTTCGTGTTCATATGAGGGGCATACCGAAGTATCTTCCAAATCTAGTATCACAATCTATCACCATATGACCACCCTATCGTAAGGCATTGATCTCATCAAGTTGGCGCTGAATGAAATCCTTTGTCAAAATTTCTACCAGAATCATTCCTTGAACCATTCCCATAACACTTCTTCAACGACCATGTTTAGCTGAGGTAGGAGCATCTCCCTTCATAGAAGAGTGCTCCACTTTAGCTGAAGATCGCCTAAGTGGACCTTCATGCTGGAGGGCATAACTGCGAAGCACGAAGCACATCGCCTTGTTCTCCAGCCATGCCTCGGTGGTTGATTCATCCATGGCACTTGTGAACTCGAGAACCCAATCTTCTAGAGTCTTCCATGAATGTGACCAGTACTGGATAGGGTGCATCGTGGACCCTCAGGTATACATGTGCCCTGGATTTAACTTAGTACAGACGGTTAGTCATGGCCTCTGACATTTCCCTATAAGGACCCTGTCAGACCCAACGCATCAAGCGTGACAATCTTCTCATGCTCAAGAATTGTTCTTCTCATTGGCGATTGGACCCCTCTGGTGGGTGCTATTGGAGGCATCGTGCCTCCTCCCCAACACCATGTCACGAATCACTACAGCGTCCTTTAATCATTATTACAGCCAGGACATGTTAATAATTCAATTAGTGTTGATTATTAATCAAGACTTTAATTCAGTGGAAGGCATGTCTATTCACAGTCGCAGGTTTGAATCCGCTCTGATACCATATATAACGACCCCCGCCATAACGACCGCACAAGTGGTGTACAAAAAGTAATTTTTTTTCTTTTTAAGGTTGTGTTAGGTAAATAAAACATAAAAAAAAAAAACAACTTCATCGACACATCCTTCACCTAAATAACATAACAATATCAATCATTAATCATCAATTACAACATAAGGCAAACACTTCATCTTCATGAACCAACACATGTAACATAACATTCCATTGCACAAGAGAACTTAATCACTTAAATCAATTAGGCAATGACGCAAGCCAAGGAATAAGATAAACAATTTTCTAAACCATCGAACATGGCACAAAATCCATAGGCGCAAGGAGTTTAACATCTACAACAATCATCCGTTAATAAATTTAAGAGCACATTAAAGGTTCTTTATCCATTATTCAAAATAAAATCCAATTGCGCACAAACCTAAGATCTAAAACAATCATTCACTCAACAAATTTAGAGAATCTATTATTTGCCCAAATCATTTTGTGCACAAATAACTTAATCATCTCTAGCTCCAGGCGCAAGAGTAAGCCAATTATAAACCCAGCACGCACCCACATCATGATTAACGTGAAATTAAATGTCAATCCTCTGCATCCCACAAGTAAAATAATCACTACCAATCCTACTTCTACATAATTAAAGGTGCAAGAGAGCTCTAGTTATCCACTCCTAAACTAGTTCCAAGACTAGAACAAACACCCTAATTACCATCTGATCTTCATCGCATAGAATCTAACTTAGAGCCTTTTACCATAAACCAACAAGTCATAAGTCAATTTCTAGGTGTACAAAATAACCTACTAAGCTTATCTATTAAACTTCAAGACGTGCCAACACCGCCTACTATCCCCAATCTAACCTTCACTCTATACAAAGGGTAATTTACTAAGAGGACAATAATTCCAGGGTCATAAGCACCACAAGGCGCAAGACTAAATTAAAACCGATTAAAAATCTATTCTAAAAAAGGCTATGAATACTAAGGCCAGTTACATTGAGAGAAACTAAAACATACAACTCCAGACACGCTTGAAGGCCTAACGCCCAAGATAAGTGATTCAACCAAAGGCACGAGAATTCGTTTTGGATCACCTTATCCCCTTCATTGGGGTTCATGCTTGGGACAAGTATCTTAAGGATCATTGCGCAAGGCTGCATGAACCAATACTTATACCAAGTCCTTAAAGTAGGAGTTAAATCATTCAAAAATAACTTTTCACAAAAATTTTGATTTCACTGGCTAATCATACACAGAAGTAGAAGGTCACTGGTGGAGAATCTAAAGTGGTTGTCCCACGCTCGTGCTCTATCCAGCACCTGCTTGATATCCGTTGAGACCTCACTGATACCTCCCAGCTAACGCTAGGGGTACTCTTCTTCCCCCTGATCCCCCCGATATCCAAAGGAGCCATGCCTACAAACCAAATAAATTTCGCTCCCAACTCACCTCACAAGGTCGATCTACCACTCTCTAATCAAGTTGGGCATCCCAACTCCCACAAGAAAAATCAGTCAAGAAAAATATCGACAACGTAACCTTACGCCTACCAGACGTGATCCATTCTCCTCCTCCGCCATCTCTTTTATAGAGTTTTCTTAGTGACGTGTTTCCAAAAATCACACTAAATTATTTTTATTAATTTATTATTACAAAAAATTTTCCCCGTACACTTGTCACTCGATCCCTTAGTTGCATCATAAATTCATTTAATTAATTAATTTAAATTTCCAATTTCCTTCACCCACCTAAAATCATTCCTAGAAACGCTCATTGATTTCTCTTTATTCCCTCACATTCCCTTAATGATTGGTGTCTTTCTTAAATCTTAGTTGAGTTCGGAATTGGAAAGTTCTCTAGACTAGATTCCCTTCTATGTTCCACATTCCTTTTGTATTTAAGTTTCCCCTTTTTGGTCTAAGTTCTAAATTAGCAAGTTTTGCACAAAACTAACAATTAATCTTTTAAATATTTTAATCCTCCTTTAATTTTTTTAAATTTACTTTTCACCCCCAATTTCTTCATCCCCCCTTAATTACTTGCTTAATTGTATTTTAGTTCTCATGACCTACTTAGACCTAGTATATAAATTCAACTAGGCTCACCAAAAATGTTTTTAAAGGAAATTCTATAAAACACAATTTAAATTGTACTCGCATCAATTATATTAAGGTTGACTAGGTAAAAATGAGATGTTGTTTTCTAGGTACCTAGGTTCATTGACTCAATAGTGTTAAAACCGCGATGTGCCCTTCAAGACGCACTACGTGCTCCAAGGGTGCCACTGGCCTTCATTCAATTTCATCTATGCAACATGCCCTTCAAGACGCATTACGTGCTCCAAGGGTGCCACTCGCCTTTTGACTGATTTTGGTAGACGTCGATCCCTTGGAGTCAATACCCCGTTAGGTGGCCTTATGGGAGACTAAGGGCCTGTAAGGAATAAGGACCATGCCTTATTGTGCACCCCTTAGAATCATCATGAGTGACTATCATAATCTTCCTTCATGGCATCGCAGATCTCTCAAACTAAGTAATTGTTAACCTACAATTCGAGCCAGGGTGGGAGTGCTAGTGGGATGTGGTAGGGATGTTGCCACACCTCTCCCTCAATATATTTGGCTGTCGTGCATGACCCCTTTACTCCAAATTTTATTCTAGTTATCAAGTTATCACCAGCCTACATCCCTCAAAAAAACATGTCAGGGAGCGATAATCAACATCATAATATACCAATCATATGTCACATATGCAAATAACAAAAATACTCAAACCATAAACAGTTCACTCCCTGACTCAATATGGATTACAAGGGGGTCCATTGATGCCATCGACATCCTCAATCTTTCAAGAGTCTTGCACACTCAGGAGAAACCATTCAATGGCACCTATCGACAAATAAATAACATATCATCATGTCCACAACATCATCAAAATCCATAAGTGAAACAATCAATCATATAAGGTACCGGATCACTTGTATGCAAGTGCCCTCAAAGAATAACTCCAATCAGGTGTGACCAAGAGAAGGATGTTACATACTCCCCCTCTTGTTTTAAACTTTATCCCAAAGTTTCACAGTATACAAGTTCAAAAATAATGTACCTTATAATATCTAAGGGTCTATTCATCAAACAAATGGAAACTGACGACGCATACCATATGCATCCTCCCAGTTAGCTAAGTGTGGACTATAATTGTCCTATTGTACCTTGACCTGATCGAAAGTTTGACGTTGTAGTTGTCAAATGTGACGGTCCAGAAAAATTGTTGGCTCCGTCGTGAGCTCACCTTCGCCCAACATATGCCAAGAACTCACTCAAACTCATGCATAGGATCACTGACCTAAATTTGCACACATATACAAGATTAACATTGCACAACACCTTAAAGAATGAGGCACAACTAGCCATTAGGCCCTTCATAATTATGGTCGATGCGATGTGCATCAGAAAACCCTTTTGTCGAACTTGAGCTTCTTCCATCCCCTTTTGTATCGTTTGTAATTGTTCTTTCAATTCTTGGATCGCTTCTAGTCCTACCAAGACCCCACCCTCGATTCGATCCCAACTCAAAGGTGTCTGACACGGTCGCCCATAAAGAAACTCAAATGGTAGCATCTTAACAATGCTTTGATGGTTGTTGTTGTACACAAACTCAGCCAGCGGCCAAAACTATTCCCAACATTTATGTTGTTCCAAAACACACATACGCAACACAACCTTCCCAAATTGGTTCGTTCCTTCGGTCAGCCTATCTATCTCAAGGACATGTTGTACTAAATTTCAGTGGTGTTCCCAAGGCCTCTTGGGAAAATCATGAAAATCGTCTTACAAACACTGAATCCCTCATTGGATATGATCCCTTGGTATGTCTGACAATCTCAAAATATTGCTGATATAATTTCTAGCTATACCTAGCGCCTGATGCATCGTACGCACATGGAAAAAATGTGAACTCTTCGTTAGAGTGTCTATTGTCATGAAAATCAGGTTGTGTCTCCTTCTCGCCAGCGACCATTCAATAGTGAAGAACTGTTGAATTGATGTTGATCACCTCCTTCGGGACTCGCGACATGGTGTAACAGCCTCCCATGGATCCATTAACTTTGGTGGTGGTGAGTTTACCAATCACCCACGGGTTTCAGTCTAACGGCAGTCGTACTTCCATTAAACTGGTATCAGCACGAAAGTTTACGGGTTCGAGTCTGCTCGATTAGTGTCAAGTATCTCAGTTGTTGTTGAGAGCCCTTAGTTGGTGCTGATGGGGATATTGTTGAATCGATGTTCATCACCTCCTTCGGGACTCGCAACATGGTCTAACAGCCTCCTGTGGATCCATTAAATTTGGTGGTGGTGAGTTTACCAATCACCCGTGGGTTTTGGTTTAACAGAAGTCGTACTTCCATTAAAATGGTGGAGATGCGGGGTATTGTTGGCATGTTTTCAGACATAAGGCAGAGTATGATGGTTGGCATGTTTAACAGGCAGAGTATTCTTGTCATTGATGGCAAGATCAAATTATTCCTCTGGCAAGATCAGATTATTCCTGTCATTGATGGCATCGATGGAAAAACAGGAACAAAAGTAATTTCAGGAAGACCAGTAGCACAACTCACATAGATTCGATAAGTTCAGGAAGACCAGCAGCGCAACAATGATCGAATGACAAGATCGAAGTATTGGTCAAACTCCATTTCAGAGTTTTGGCTATCGAGATTTCGGATATCGAGAGATGGAAATGTCAAGGATCTTTACAGCAGGAATCCCGAAATGAGAAACACCGATATGATTGGTCAAACTCCATTTCGGAGTTTTGGCTATCGGGATTTTGGATATCGGGAGATGGAAATGTCAAGGTTCTTTACAACAGGAGTCCCAAAATCGAAAAATGTGAAACGCCGAAATCTCATCAACCGTCCATCTCAGGGGGTTATGTGAGTCATTCGATCACTTTGGAGTTTCGTAAATCAGGAGATGGAGATGTCAAGAACTCCTACTATAGGAGTCCCAAAGTCACGAACCCCCAAATCGTGATATTAAAATTCACGAAGAGATCTAAACCGTTGAATCATATAGAGTGTGGATTGTTGGTCCGACTCCCTTTCAGAGTTTCAGAAATTGGGAAATGGAGATGTCAAGAACTCCTACCATAGGAGTCCTAAAGTCACGAACCCCGAAATCGCGATATGTGAAATTGTGAAGAGATCTGGACCGTCGAATCATCTATAGTGTGGACCATTGATCTGACTCCATTTCATAGCTTTAGATATCAGGACATGGAGCGTCAAGAAACTCTACCATAGGAATGTTGAAATCCCGAAATGCTGAAAAGTGAAACATGTTTTGGCTCAACCTGTGGTCGTAGCCATTGGTCACATTGGTGGAAGATGAAGGAAGGATCTAGTTCAGACAAGCTCCATTTCAGATTTTCGGGGATCAGGACATGGAGAGTAATGAAATATTTACCATGGGGATCTTGAAATATCGGAATGTGAATTGGTGAAATAAACACAAGATCACACGAAGTCAATCCAACGGTGCAGGGAATTTTGGGCATGATCGGAGGGCTAATGTTGTTCCTCGCAATATAACTGCTGGAAACCATTGATGGTCTCTGCCAAAGGATTCGAAGAGAACTCTATGTGATCACTAGAGGAGCTGAAGGGTCTCCAAGATTCTTCCAGTGAATGAAGACAATTCTTAGAGGGACTGACAAGTGGATGAGCATTGAAGTTTGTAACTGAAGAAGAAAGTATAATCTTGACTATGCCAGAGAGGATGAGCAGTCTCGACTGCCAGAGAGGATGAGGAATCTCAGCATGACATCCAATGATGTTGAATGCATGGGAAAACTGCCAGAGAAGCTGAGAAGTCATAATGATGATCAGACAGAGCACTCACTATGAAGATATGCAGAAGCATTGTAAATATTGCATGCACAAGGTGCACAGAAGCTATAAGAACACGGCACAAAGAAGTGATGAGGTTGTTGTTGCTAAGGTGAAGTAATGTAGGTGTGAAGAAGTAAAGGGGTGGTGCAATAGCTGAAATGGATAGGAAACAAAAGGTGCATTGAATGGGAATGGAACATAGAGTACAAAAGGTAGAAGAACAGAATGGGTAGTGGATGCATCTAGGAACACTACTACATTTGGGTCAAATTCCGACGGCACATTCGATGCAATTGCCACTTTCTATTTTCAGAAGACCGACAAACCTCGGACCCCCTCAAACGTCGTTTCACATGATGTCGTTTTTCCGACGACCTATTTTTCATCTATATTGCGACGTTTCAAACGTGGCAAGAGAGACGTTGCAAACGTGGAAAGAGAGACGTTGTAAACGTGGCAAGACCGACGTTTCAAATGTGGCAAGACCGACGTTTCAAATGTGGAAAGTGAGACGTTGCAAACATGGAAAGTGAGACATTTCAGACGTGGCAAGAGAGACGCTTCAAAGGTGGCAAGACCGACATTTCAAACGTGGCAAGTGAGACGTTTCAGACATGGCAAGAGAGACGTTTCAAAGGTGGCAAGAGAGATGTTCTGAAGGTGGCAAGACCGACAGGACGAGGTATTAGCTCCAACGTGGTTGCTATGGGAGCGACACTCTTGAACGTCGCAAGAACAACGTCCATCAGGTGGCAACAGCGACGGCTAGGAGTTACTAGCTCCGACGTGGTTTCTATGGGAGTGACAATCTTGGAGGTGGAAAGAGAGACGTCTTGGATGTGGCAATAGTGACGGGAAGAGAGTGAAAGACGTCACAATTGCCACCTTTGTGTAGGTATTTAAAAAAAAAATACAATATCAATATCAAGACCTAATATTCATTCCAAGCCCAAAGGAGGAGTAAATCATATAGGTGTTAGCTAGTGACAGCATACATGGAAATTTCTTCCTGCTTCATTAAAATTTTCTTCAAAATTAAATTTACGACAACGAAAAGACAGAACTTATTTTCAACCTTCAGTTCACACTTTAGCTTCAGTCACTTCAACATCCATGCTATATCACCTTTCACTCTCAAGCCAAGTGGGAGATTGCATCTCCATTTCATTTATGTTCAAATCTTCATCATCATTTATGACAACAATTTATTCATAAGGATGGTCTTTGAATTAAGCGAAATGATGCAGAACAGGAGGCACACATTCACTCAACAATTCTAATACATATTTTGAGCAATCTACATCATTGACATATTGTTGTTCGTTGTTGATGAATAGACAAATATCTTCTTCTTGAAGCTACGCTTTATCTTGTTCTTCAAGCTTTGATTCACCTTCAACATTTTTCCCATCTAGTACCTGAGAACAAGTCATAATCATAACATCTTCTGCCTGCACACTATGAACTCTAATGTAGCAGTGAGAGAAACCCATAGAAGAGCTATGAGACTACATTAAATAGATGAATGTCGACACCCAAGATCTAGCCAATCCCTCTAAATTAAGTGGTCGAGTTGAACAAGATACGGGTAGAAAATTACCATTTAGAAACTATGCATGAATCTATGTTGGCAAAGAAGACAACCCTATGAGAGTTTTCCCCCACTATGTAGTATAGAGCCTGCATATTTGGACTTACAACAACTCGAGTGATTTATGGATTCAAAATGTTTAGTCATTCGAATATGTAGGATCTTACTCCTAGCAGTGTGCAAGCCTAGGCCTCCATCATAGGGGCCTCTATTTTGTTAAGTGGCATAAGGAAATGGAGACCATTAGATAGTTC
>JZKD02S2018622.1:11845-29136 GCA_000966675.3 Picea glauca | reverse complement strand
TTAAGACTTAGACATGAGCAATTAAGATTTCAAAGGAATAAATACTTGCCACAACAAACAATGATGCAGCCAAGTAACAAACCTTCACAGATTGCCAATTGCCAAATTAAGTCCAAGGACATGCAACTAAAGAGGTCAAGAAATAATCAATAGTCAATGAGTAGACAACGCTACACCAATAAGTTTGACCTGTTGAATAATGAGATTGAATGCTACATCTGTCATAACTATGGACACAAATCTATTGATTGTCATTTAAGGGAATATGAACTAGATTCGAAATCCCCTTTTGAAAATGTCAAGTTTTGGATGAAGAAGGAAAGTGACAAGTGTGGATTAGTGTTGTCTGCTCAAAGAAAAATGAACCCTTGGTATATAGACAGTGGATGCTCCAAACACATGATGGGAGACAAAGGAAAGTTTCTATCTCTAAGTGAAAGAAAATCAAGAAATGTAACCTTTTGAAATGATGCTCCAGGGAAAATAAAGAGCAAAGGGGTGGTGAGCTTAAGTAATGGAAAAGGAAAAGCCCAAGATGTTCTACTTGTAGATGGGTTGAAACATAATCTGCTCAGTGTAATTCAAATGTGTGACAGAGGATGTGAAGTGGTGTTCACGTCCAAGGACTACAAGATAAAATTTGTAACCTCAAGACAAGTGGTGGCCAAAGGCATAAGGACAGAAAATAATGTATATGTGCTGAAAGAAAATAGAGAAAAATGTCATCTAAGCAGACATGATGAAAGTTGGTTATGGCATAGGAGACTTGGAAATATAAACTTTGACCACTTAATCAAACTCAAAAAACTTGAGGCAGTAAAATATCTTCCGAGGATATCAAATCCCCAAGATTCAATGTGTAAACCCTGCCAAGTAGGGAAGCAAAACAGGACACAGTTTAAGTCCAAGAGTTTTACTTCAACAAAAAAACCACTCCAACAAGTTCATATGGATTTATGTGGACCATCAAGATAGGAAGGCACAGGGAAAGAAAACTACTTCATGTTGATTATAGATGATACTCCAGACTTACTTGGGTTGCCTTTCTCAAAGAAAAAGCTAAAGCATTTGAGAAGTTTAAAATATTTAAGGCTTTAACTGAGACTCAAACAGGGAAGAGGTTAAAGGCAGTAATATCAGACCGGGGAGGAGAGTTTATGTCAAGAGACTTCAATGAATTCTATGATGAGCATGGGATCAAGAGAGAATACACAATCCCAAGAACTCCACAACAAAATGGAGTAGTTGAGAGGAAAAACAAAACAGTGCAGGAAATGGCCAGGTCAATGATGAATGAGAAGAACATTGGTCAAACCTACTGGGTAGAAGCAATACACACAGTAATCCATGTTCTTAACAAAGCCCACCTCATACCACAAAGTGACAAGACACCTTATGAACTGTGGTTTAGAAGACCTGCTTCAATTAAACACTTCAAAGTCTTTGGGATTAAATGTTACATAAAGAATAATGATGAAAACCTTGGCAAATATGATGACAAGGTTGATGAAGGTATCTTCTTGGGGTATGCTACAAACAGTAAAGGATACAGATGCTATAATAAGAGGCTGCATAAAATGGTTGACTGTATTGATGTAAAACTTGATGAAGGAATCCCAACAAGATAGATGTACAGAAATGAGTCTTCTACAAAAGACATAGTTGAAGCTAAATATGAACAGGTCCAAGAATCAGAAAATGAAGACTTTGAATCAGATCAAGACTCAGACACTCAGACAGACTCAAATCAGCATTCAACTTCAAATTCCTCCTCCAAAATCATTCAAAAGAATCATCTTGCAAGTCAGATAATTGGAGAAAAAGAAAAACGTGTACAAACCAGGAGAAAGCTAATCAAAACCACCGAACAATATCATATAGATTTCATATCCATGATGGAACCCAAGAATTTCAATGAATCCAGCAAAGATGATCACTGGGTTAAAGCAATGAATGATGAACTTGATCAGATTGAGAAAAACAATATGTGGGAGATGGTTCATAGACCTAAAGGTAAAAACATCATTGTCTCCAAATGGATCTTTAAGAATAAGTTGAATGAGCAAGGACAAGTTGTCAGGAACAAAGAAAGGTTAGTTGTAAAGGATATGCTCAGATAGAAGGACTAGATTATGATGAAACATTTGTGCCAGTAGAAAGATTAGAAGCTATTAGAATGTTTCTTGCATATGCTTGTCATAAAAGGTTTAAAGTCTATCAAATGGATGTCAAGTCAGCTTTTCTAAATGGAGATTTAAGTGAAGAAGTCTATATGGAACAACCAGAGGGTTTCAAACTGACTGATAACCCTGACTTAGTATGCAAGCTGAAGAAAGATTTATATGGGTTAAAATAAGCCCCTCAATCCTGGTATCACAGACTAGATACATATCTTAAAGACAAAGGGTTCAAGAGAGGAACAGTTGACAGCAATTTGTATATTAAAACAGAGGATAATAATTTTCTCATCGTATTGGTCTATGTGGATGACATCATCTTTGGATGTAATAAGGATCCATTGGTACAATGGTTTTCTTTTGCCATGGAATCAGAGTTTGAAATGTCCATGATAGGAGAACTGTCATTTTTTCTTGGTCTACAAATTACTCAGAGGTCTGAAGGGATGTTCATTTCTCAAGAAAATATCTAAGAGAAATGATGAAAAGGTTTCAAATGGAAGATTCTAAACCTATGGGCACACCTATGGTTATTGGCTGCAAATTAAGCAAGGATGATTACTCACCTGATGTTGATCAGCGTTCATATAGGTCAATGATAGGAAGCCTATTGTACATCACAGCATCTCGCCCAGACATAATGCATGTTGTAGGAATGGTTGGAAGATATCAGTCTGCACCTAAACAGAGTCACTTACTAGTTGTCAAAAGAATATTCAAGTATTTGAAAGAAACAATGACTTATGGTCTGTGGTATCCCAGAAATCATAATTTTCAGTTAATTTCTTATTCAGATGCAGTTGGGAAAACTGTGTTGATGAGAGAAAAAGCACCAATGGAGGAGCATTCTTCCTGGGTGACTCATTAGTAGCATGGCTTGGTAAAAAGAAAGGTTCCATTTCTTTATCAACCACAGAGGCAGAGTATATTTTTGTTGCTACCTATTGCACTCTAGTATTATGGATGATTCAGACACTTGCAGACTTGGAGGTAAAATATGTTGCACCGATCCCAATTCATTGTGATAACACTAGTGCCATCAATGTGTCTAAGAATCCTATATTCCACTCCAAGACCAAGCATATTCCCATAAAATACCATTTTCTAAGAGAGCAGGTCACTAATCAGGTTGTTCAGGTCCAATACATTCCAACCACAGAACAAATTGCAGACATCTTTACTAAACCCCTAGCTAAGACACATTTTCAATATCTCCAACAAAAGTTGGGTGTCATTTCGTCTCACACCTAAAAGAGTCCATCTTGTTAGGGGGAGTTTTGTATTGTTTGAATATCTAATGCCTCCTAAAATTACTGCAACAGCTCAGGGGGAGCATGTCTCTTCTTTGACATTGATGTCAAAGGGGGAGAAAGTGTGATGATTTCAATATGTTACAGTGGTGTAGTTGCATCATGGGGTTGTCATCAATGCCAAAGGGGGAGATTGTTGGCATGTTTTCAGATAGAAGGCAGAGTATGATGGTTGGCATGTTTAACAGGCAGAGTATTCTTGTCATTGATGGCAAGATCAAATTATTCCTATGGAAAGATCAGATTATTCCTATCATTGATGGCATCGATGGAAAAACAGGAACATAAGTAATTTCAGAAATACCAGTAGCACAACTCACACAGAGTCGATAAGTTCAGGAAGACCAGCAGTGCAACAATGATCGAATGACAAGATCAAAGTAATGGTCAAACTCCATTTTGGAGTTTTGGCTATCGATATTTCGGATATCGGGAGATGGAAATGTCAAGGATCTTTACAACAGGAGTCCCAAAATCACGAAATGCAAAACGCCTATATGATTGATCAAACTCCATTTCGGAGTTTTGGTTATTAGGATTTTGGATATCAAGAGATGGAAATGTCAAGGTTCTTTACAACAGGAGTCCCGAAATTGCGAAATGTGAAACGTCGAAATCTCATCAACCGTCCATCTCAGGGGGTTATGTGAGTCATCCGATCACTTCGGAGTTTCAAAAATCGGGAGATGGAGATGTCAAGAACTCCTACAATAGGAGTCATGAAGTTGCGAACCCCAAAATTGCGATATGCGAAATCGCGAAGAGATTTGGACCATTGAATCATCTAGAGTGTGGACTGTTGATACAACTCCCTTTCAGAGTTTTGGAAATCGAAAGATGGAGATGTCAAGAACTCCTACCATAGGAGTCTTGAAGTCGAGAACCCGTAAATTGCGAAGAGATCTGTACCATCAAATCATCTAGAGTGTGGTCCATTGATCTCACTCCATTTCGGAGCTTTGGATATCGGGACATGGAGCGTCAAGAAACTCTACCATAGGAATGTTGAAATCACGAAATGCCGAAAAGAAAAACATGTTTTGGCTCAACCTGTGGTCACAGCCATTGATCACATCAATGGAAGATGAAGGAAGGAGCTAGTTCAGACAATCTCCATTTCAGAGTTTTGGGGATTGGGACATGGAGAGTAATGAAATCTTTACCATGGGGATCCGGAAATACCAAAATGCGAATTGGCGAAATAAACGCAAGATCACATGAATTCAATCCAATGATGCAGGGGATTTTGGGCATGATCGGAGGGCTAATGTTGCTCCTCGCAGTCTAACTGCTAGAAACCATTGATGGTCTCTTCCAAAGGATTCGAAGAGACCTCTGTGTGATCGCCAGAGGAGCTGAAGGGTCTCCAAGCTTCTTCCAGTGAATGAAGATGATTCTTAGAGGGACTGACAAGTGGATGAGCATTGAAGTTTGTAACTAAAGTAGAAAGTATAAGCTCGACTATGCCAGAGAAGACGAGGAGTCTCGACTGCCAGAGAGGCTAAGGAATCTCAACATGACATCCAGTGATGTTGAACACGTGGGAAAACTACCAAAGAAGCTGAGAAGTTGTAATGATGATCAGACAGAGCACTCACTATGAAGAGATGCAGAAGCATTGCGCATATTGTATGCACAAGGTGCATAGAAGCTATAAGAACATGGGACAGAGAAGTGATGAGGTTGTTGTTGCTGAGGTGAAGTAATGTAGGTGTGAATAAGTAAAGGGGTGGTGCAGCAGTTGAAATGGACAGGAAAAAAAAGGTGCATTGAATGGGAATGGCACACAAATCACAAAAGGAAAAAGAACAGAATGGGCAGTGGATGCATGCAGGAAGACAGTGAGGAAGACTGAGTAGCAAAATCTTGTAGAACAGTGATGAGACTGGTAAGTTGTTATTGAACACTATATCACTGTAATAGGTTTCAGTATTTCATATTTATAATCCAGGGTGGTAGGGAGGTGCTAGGGAGGACTGGTGTCCTCAGAGGTTCAAGTGGGTGCTTGAACACAGGGAGTTGTAGCTTCTTTCTAGTTGGTGCTAGAGAAACCAGGGATTTGGTGCTTCCTTCTAGTTGGTGCTAGAGAAACCAAGGAGTTGTAGCTTCCTTCTAGTTGGTGCTAGAGAAACCAAGGAGTTGGTGCTTCCTTCTAGTTAGTGCTAGAGAAACCAAGGAGTTGGTGCTTCCTTCTAGTGGGTGCTAGAGAAAACAGAGAGTTGGTGCTCTCAGCAAGTTGCAGCTAGCAAAAACAGAGGTTGTAGCCTCACAATGAGTTGGTTCTCGTATGTATGATAATGTAAAGAATGTAAATAATACTTATCATATAAAGAAGAAGAGGTTTTTACCCTGTATGGATTTTCTTGGGAAATATCTGTCTCTGTGTTTCTCACATATGTGACTGATGTTGAATGTGCCATTGTTTATTTCCCTGCATTATTGTGATCATCATTGAGTGTCTTGTAAAGATTTTAAAAGAAGCATAATTTTTTAAGCACGGTAACAACTGATTCACCCCCACTCTTAGTTGTCCAACAAGTACGTTGAAATTACCTCCCATGTTGATTCTGTAATAGCATGTGGCCATAGAAATAATGTGGGTTGTCTAATTTCAGGCTTCAACTTCCCATCTTCTAGACATCTCGCCACTTAGTTGACGATGTTCGCCCTTATCCCTTCCAGAAGAATAAGGGCTTAAGGTCGTTCCTCATCTTCATGACTCCTGGATGAGCCATGTACAATGCTCTATGAGTTTCGCATAAGATCAAAACTTCTTAATTCGTTATTGGGTTGTAGGTAAATCCAGTTATTATATCTCAAATATTTGTCATTTTCCATAGTATATATCTCAATTTTGGTACCAACATGGTGTCTTGCCCAAAAATTTTGTACCCTCTTAATACCAGTGAGCATCACATTGTAGTTAGAATCTTTTCACATAGATTTGTTTGAAAGGTATCACTGAAAATATGCATGGTCTCTGAATCAACGCGTCTTCCACTCTATTCATTTCTCCTTTTAAGTAGGAATCTCAAAAATGTATTCGATAAGCAGTTTTGACCAACACCCTTGCCGTGCATTCAAGTCATTTTTTGTAAAAAGGTGTTGTATACCACAGTGGTCCATTTTAAGTTTGAATTTCTATGTGATCAAGTAGTGTCTCCACACTCTCTGGGCATACACAATGGATAACAACTCCAAATCGTGCGTCGTGTAGTTATCCTTGTGCTTTCTTAACTTCCTCGAGATTTAAGCGATTACTCGACCATCTTGCCTCAAGACTCTATCTAAGCCTTCCTTGGATGTGTCAGTGCATACCAAGAATCCCTCATCCATGCCAGGTAATTTTAGTATTGGCGATGTCGTCAACAACTCCTTGAGCCTTCAAAATGATTTCACGCATTTCTCGATCCACCCAAACTTCTTGTTCTTCTTCTACAATTCCATAATCGGATTTTCTATCATCAAAGAACCCTCGATGAACCATCGATAATATCCCGCTAAACCTACGAAGCTATGCACTTTTAGGAGATTTTTCGGTGTAGGCCACTCAACAATACCCTCTACCTTCGCTGGATCCACAGTGATGCCTTCACTGGAGATAGCATGCCCTAAGCAATGAATCCTCGATAGCTTTGCGACCGCTTCCTGTAATTTGTTCTCTCGCAACACTATAGTACCAAGCATAAACATCTGTCATGATCTTACATCATCCAAGAATATATCAAAATTTCATCAATGAATATTTGAACAAACTTGTCCAAGTATTCGTGGAACACTCCTTTCATCAAGCTCACGAATACCCATGGGGCGGTTTCCCATCCCCATAGCCTACGATAAACTCGTAGTGTTTGAACCACGTCTTGAAAAGTGGTCTTTGGGATATCTTCCTCCTTAATTCACAACTGGTGATAACCAGATCTACGGTCAATCCTTGAATACACCAACACGTCATTTCCTTTGATCAAGAAAATCGTCCATACTAGGAAACAGATACAGGTTCTTGATCATTGCCTCATTCAATGACAATAGTCAATACAGAGTCTCCACAACCCATCCTTATTCCGTATGAAAATAGCACATGCACCCCAAGGTGACACACATAGACGTATTTCCTAGGTCCGAAAACTCTTTCAGTTGTATTTTCAACTCCTGTAACTCAAGGGTTGACATCCGATAAGGCGTTCTTACCATCGGTTCACTCCTAGGTTTTAGGTCGATGGTAAATTCCAATTCTCTCTCAGGCAGAAACCTTGGTAACTCCTCTGGGAATATGTCTGCAACTCTCGTACTATCGGAAGGTTTTCTAGTCCTTCCACCATGCCCTTTTCATTCAATGCAAGGATCGCATATAGCTTGCATCCCTTGCGCATGCTCTTCTGAAGTTGTAGGGAAGAGATGACCCTTAGGGAAACTCTTTGGTTCCTTCCTACAATCACACGTCTTTGTCCCTCATCGTCGGTTCAACCCAACCACTTCATCTTACCATTGAGTATTGCATCATGTGATTCCCACCAGTCCATATTGATCACAACGTCATAAGATCTTAATATCGTGACGTAAATGTCAGACTTCATTACCCTAATCTCGGGGTTAAGGCTACAGTTTGTAACCCTTCCTCCATCCTATTGGTTGGATCCCAACTCCATTTATATGTGTCCTAACTTGTCTTTTTTGAACACCCTTACCTAAATCCCTTTAGCGTGGTCTAGGAAAAATCTCCCTGAGCACCAGGATATAACAAATACTAAATTTTGGTTAGCGATGGTACCTGACACCTTGAAAACAGTGGTTTGGTTCTTGGCCTAGCAGTTATTCACCACGATCATGAATCCCATGGACCTTTCCCATATCCACCACAGTAGTGTGTCCTATTGACCTGGTCGCTCTGGCCCTTTCAACCAGAAAACCTTGTTGGTATGGTGGCTCTCCATATGACCATCGCCCACCTTTGGTCCAATACTCCTAGCCCCAAAAATAGAATTTGTTGGCCCACCAGCCTAAGATCCTAGTCTGTTCTACTGATAAACCTAATTGCGGTTGTTGGCAGCGGTCCCCCATAGGGGGTCTTCTGTTGAGGAACCCATCATCATGTTTTTGGGAACAAGGGTTCTAGAGACATACCTTGATACCCAGATGTCTTGTTTGGTTGGCGTCTGATGTTGTTGTGCACCAGAAGTCGTCACTCTAGTTGGTCTTGCAAGATTCCTACCCTGAATCCCATGGTCAATTCCTTCTTATCTAAGAGGCCTATTGGATTGCATCGTGCAACGTCTGAGGAATTTAGATCATCACCTTCACATGAAAGCTGGAGTTAAGGCCAATCACGAACTTGCAGATCTCCATCTTCTTCATGTTCAGATGCGGGGCATACCGAAGTAGCTTCCAAATCTAGTCTCACAATCTACCACTGTACAACCACCCTATCGTAAGGCGTTGATCTCATCAAGTTGGCGTTGAATGAAATCCTTTCTCCAAATTTCTACCAGAATCATTCCTCAAACCCTTCCCATAACACTGCTTCAACGACCATGTTTAGCTGAGGTAGGAGCATCTCCCTTCATAGAAGAGCGCTCCACTTTAGTTGAAGACCGCCTAAGTGGACCTTCATGCTAGAGGGCATAACTGCGAAGCATGAAGCACATCGCCTTGTTCTCTAGCCATGCCTCGGTGGTTGATGCGTCCATGGCACTTGTGAACTTGGGAACCTAATCTGCTAGAGTCCTCAATGAATGCGACTAGTACTGGCTAGGGTGAGTCGTGGACCCTAAGGTATACATGCACCCTGGCCTTAACTCACTACAGACAGTTAGTCATGGCCTCTGACATTTCCCTGGAAGGACCCTATTAGACCCAACGCATCACGTGCGACAATCTTCTCATGCTCAAGAATTGTTCTTCTTCTTGGCGATTGGACCCCTCTGGCGTGGGTGCTACTGGAGGCATCGTGCCTCCTCCCCAACACCACATCATGAATCTCTATGACGTCCTTTAATCATGATTACTGCTAGGATAGGTTAATAATTCAATTAGCGTTGATTATTAATCAAGTCTTTAACTCGGTGGAAGGTGTGGCAATCCATAGTCAGAGGTTTGAACCTACTCTGATACCATATGTAATGACCCCCACCATTACGATAGCACAAGTGACGTACAACAAGTAATTTTTTTTTCTTTTTAAGGCTGTGTTAGGTAAATAAAACATTAAAAAAAAAAAAACTTCATCGACACATCCTTCACCTAAATAACATCACAATATCAATCATTAATCATCAATTACAACATAAGGTAGACACTTCATCTTCATGAACCAACACATGTAACATAGCATTCCATGGCGCAAGAGAACTTAATCACTTAAATCAATTAGGCAATGACGCAAGCCAAGGAATAAGATAAACAATTTTCTAAACCATCGAACATGGCACAAAATCCATAGGCGCAAGGAGTTTAACGTCTACAACAATCATCCGTTAATAAATTTAAGGGCACATAAAAGGTTCTTTATCCATTATTCAAAATAAAATCCAATTGCGCACAAACCTAATATCTAAAACAATCATTCACTCAACAAATTTACTTCGATGGTGCAAGAGAATCTATTATCTGCCCAAATCATTTCATGCGCAAATAACTTAATCATCTCCAGCTCCAAGTGCAAGAGTAAACCAATTCTAAACCTAGCATGCACCCACATCATGATTAATGATAAATTAAATGTCAATCCTCTGCATCCCACAAGTAAAATAATCACTACCAATCCTACTTCCACATAATTAAAGGCGCAAGAGAGCTCTAGTTGTCCGCTCCTAAAAAAGTTCCAAGACTAGAACAAACACCCTAATTACCATCTGATCTTCATCGCATAGAATCTACCTCAGAGCATTCAACCATAAACCAACAAATCATAAGTCAATTTCTAGGTGTACAAAATAACCTACTAAGATTATCTATCAAACTTCAAGATGCGCCAACACCACCTACTATCCCCAATCTAACCTTCACGCTATACTAAGGGTAATTTACTAAGAGGGCAATAATTCCAGGGGCGTAAGCAACACAAGGCACAAGACTAAATTAAAACCAATTAAAAATCTATTCTAAAAAAGGCTATGAATACTAATGCCAGTTCCATTGAGAGCAACTAACACATACAACTCCAGACATGCTTGAAGGCCTAATGCCCAAGCTAAGTGATTCAACCAAAGTCACGAGAATTCCTTTTGGATCACCTTATCCCCTTCATCAGGGTTCGCACTCAGGGAAAGTATCTTAAGGATCATTGTGCAAGGCTGCATGAACCAATACTTATACCAAGTCCTTAAAGTAGGAGTTAATCATTCGAAAAGAACTTTTCACAAAAATTTTGATTTCACCGGCTAATCATACACAGAAGTAGAAGGTCACTGGTCTAAACAAACAGGAAATCTTCGATTCAAAATATAAGGTGGCATAGAAATAATACTTTTTCATTTTCCCCCACTAGATAGGATATGAGTAAAACCGTCCTCCTGGCCAAAAATTTTACCAACCAGCACTAAAACCCTAGGTTACTATGCCCACAATCCATGCAATTAATTTTTTTACAAAATTGTTAGACTGTTGAAATTAAGTGGGTATGGAGTTATTAAGACAATGCCTACAAAGTACAAGATTGAAAGGTGGAACGACCAACTCAGCTAACTCGGTCTTTCACCCTTTTAAAGCGAAAGAGTTAGTTCTCGTTACCCTTCTGATTCTCACGCTGAGAACTAAATTATCAAATCATATCCCGAATTCATAGGATTGTTACTTACCAGATATGATCCACTATCCTCCTATGCCATCTCTTTTATAGAGTTTTCTTAGTGACTTGTTATCAAAATGCACACTAAATTATTTTTATTAATTTATTAATAGGAAAACTCTTCCTCGTACACTTGTCACCTGATCCCTTAGTTGTACCAGAAATTCATTTAATTAATTAATTTAAATTGTCAATTCCCTTCACCCACCTAAAAGCATTCCTAGAAACGCTCATCGATGTCCATTTATTCCCTCACATTACCTTAATGATTGACGTCTTTCTTAAAGCTTAGTTGAGTTCAAAATTGGAAAGTTCTCTAGACTAGATTCCCTTCTATGTTCCACATTCGCTCTATATTTAAGTTTCCCCTTTTTGGTCTAAGTTCTAAATTAGCAAGTTTTGCACATGACCAACAATTAATCTTTTAAATATTTTAATCCTCCATTAATTTTTTAAAATTTACTTTTCACCCCCAATTTCTTCATCCCCCCTTTATTACTTTCTTAATTATATTTTAGTTCTCATGACCTACTTATACCTAGGATTTACATTCAACTAGGCTTAGCAAAAATGTTTTTAAGGAAAATTCTATTAAAAAAAAAATTAACTGTACTCACACATCAATTATCTTAAGGTTAACCAGGTTAAATGAGATGGTATTTTCTAGGTACCTAGGTTCATTGACTCACCAATGTTAAAACTGCGATGTGCCCTTCAATATGCACTAGGTTCTCCAAGGGTGCCACTCGCCTTCATTAAATTTCATCTACGTGACGTGCCCTACAAGACGCACTATGTGCTCTAAGGGTGCCACTTGCCTTTTGACTGATTTTGGTAGACGTCAAGCCCTTGGATTCAATACTCCATTAGGTGACCTTGTGGGAGAATAAGGGCCTCTAAGGAATAACGACCCTTCCTTATTGCGCACCCCTTAGAATCATCGTGAGCGACTATCACAGTCTGCCCTCACGACATCACGGATCTCTCGACCTAGGTAATTGTTAACCTACAGTTCGATCCATAGCGGGAGTGCTAGTAGGTTGTGGCAGGGATGTTTCCACACCTCTCCCTCAATATATCTAGTTGTCATGCGTGACCCATTTACTCCAAATGTGGGTCTATTTAGCAATATATTGTCAGCCTACATCCCTCAACAAAACATGTCAGTGAGCCATAATCAACATCATAATATATCAGTCATATGTCACATATGCAAACAACAGAAATACTCAAACCATAAACAATTCACTCCCTGACTCGATTCGGAGTCCAAGGGGGTCCATCGATGCCATCGGCATCCTCAATCTGTTGAGTCCTTCACACTCAGGAGAAACCATTCAATAGCACCTATCGACAAATAAATAGCATATCAGCATGTCCACAACATCATCACAATCCATAAGAGAAACATTCAATCACGCAAGTGTCCTCAAAGAATAATTCCAATCAGGTGTGAGCAAGAGAAGGATGTTACAAATTCACCAGGAATCTCAACCCCCTTAAGCATTCCATTTTGAACAATCTAAAGAATTTCATCATGCCTTCCTTCCCAACATGATTATTTTTCATTGAGATCCAACTTTTAAAAATATGGATCACACCAACCTAATTTTCTTATCGGAGAAGAAAGGCAATAGTGGTAGAGAGAAATCATATCAGTGGGAAGGCCAAGGAAATGTAGGGATGAGGAGGTCATATTAGTGTCCTTGAATTCAAGATCCTTTGTGCATAGAAAGTTTGTCGATGGGATTAGTCGTAGATATGTAACATAGTCATTCCCTCGATGTTTATTGAGATAAACATAGAGTTTCACCTTTCTTAATTTCACAATTGTCGGGATATTGAAGCCTACAAGGGAGTCAAATGATTCAAGAGGAGAGGGGTTGGCTCAAATGAAGAGGAAAATTCATATTTCCCCCTTTTGGGGTTGTGATCACATAATAAGAAGGAATAACCTCTTCAACGATGCCCCTTAAATATGGATTAAAACAAATACCAAGGAAAAAAATCATAGACATAAAAAATTATGATGAAGGAAAAAAATCATAGACATAAAAAATTATATGTAAAATAGAAATAAAGAGGAGTATATGTGCAATGTATCAAAATAAAAAAAAATAGTAATAAACTTCTTCAAGATCCACAATTAACTCCAAGAAAATCCCCTCAAAGTTGGGCACTCCTCAATAAAGGTGGAAAGATGCTCAAAGTGGGGTTTGACAAAGTCTTTGTTGCCACACGTCGCTCTCCTTTGAATTGCTTCCTCAAACCATGCTCTTCTAACATGTTCCTTCCTTAAAATATGAATTTAAACCTCGAGATAGTGGAGAAATCCTCTTTTTTGCATACATAATCCTTGATCATGCCATACAATCATTTTATATTGCCTTATAAGGTGGAGCGTTCCTTCCAAGATGAACTTTAAAACATGTTCCTATGGTTTATTTTTCATGTGTCCTCTCCTTAGCTAGGGCATTCCTCAAGCATGTGTGCTAAGCAATTATTATAACCTCTTTTACATGGGGTGTTCCTCATATAATTTTTACTTTATCCTTATTTCATGGCTGGAAATAGTCAAATATGCCACTTGATACCCCTTTTGAATTCATCAAGCTAGGCACTCCCTCTAGATATTGATTAATTTCCTTTTTGGGGGTGTGTGCAAGGGTTTAGAACTTTGAATATAGAAAAAAAAGTTCAAAAATTGGAACTAGGTTGAGGATGGACTACTCACTATTTTGGGGTTCTAATTATATTATGTTATAATGTGGCAAGATGATCGTGGAAAAGAGACAACCACAGAAAATGTAATTGATTATCAAATTAAACTTTCATTTTACGTGAATTTTATTATTTATTTATATAATTGTATTTGTGTGGCGATCAGTTATTTCATTTGTTTATATAACTTAAATAACATTGATTTTCATGTTGAAATTATATGTAGTCGGCATGCCATGTTGATCATGATTCCGCCAATGAGGAGGAGTTGTATTCGTCCCCTGATCCAACGGTATTAATAAAAATAAATATCATTAAAGCGAACAAGGAACTTGATAGCTTGTTAGACTGTCCAAATCAAATTCTTGATGTCCTAGAAATGATCAATCTCCTTATGTCACAGCTTAACACATATAAGGTAATAACCATAATTTAAAGTGTTTTTTTTTAATGTACTCATTTCAATTATGAAACTCTGTTTTTTAATTTTTACATTATCTCACGAAAAAATCATTTTCTTTTTTATAAAGAGATTTTTGGAGCCTGTTCATCCATGTGTTTGTAGTAGTGGCGTTGCAGAGATTCCACGGAGTCTTGATGCAAGTTGTCATACAACTGCTAGAGTATTGTTTATTTCTCCATCTCCCATGCCTAATTTAGATAGGAGCCATGACACGCATCACTAGGCATCCCCACAGTGGTCAAGCTCTAGAGGTGGTGACAGAGATGAGGCTGTTGATGTGGTTGACATGGTTTCATTTCATGGAGCTAGATGTGTGACCAGCATGGGGACCCTTCCATGCACATTTTTTGTCAACAATAACGGACTTCGATTAAAAAAAATAAGACTCCCAGGTAGATTTTCATATTTTAATTGTTTCATGTTGTCCATCTCATACACAAATCATCTAGATTATCATTTTTAAATTAATGATCATATATTTTTGTATGTAGGAAACAACCATTTTTATAGGCACCTAGAGATCAAGGCCTTGTTGATTTTTGGGGAAACCTTAGCATAAGGTGGAATTTCCAGAATTCCAACCTCAAAAAAGAACTTATGGATTATATCGAAGGCCTCTTTGAAGTAGACACGTTCAATAAAAAAGTGGTCACCTCTGCAATAGGAGAAAATTTAAAATATACACAGGATTTTTATAGACAAAGCTTGGCAGGCAACCCTAGGTATGAGAATCCTCCCTCGATTCCAGAGAGGGAGTGCAAGGAGATCATTGATGATTCAAAAGAAAAGATATTGAAAAAACCAGGAGAAAAAATAACTGGTACCCCAAGGTAAATTACAATATTTTGATTTCAATACCTTTAATTTTCTTTAGATCAAAATAAAGTGTGGTATATAACATACTTCAAAATTTTGATGATAGGTTTCCTGACACTTCGAAGGAAACCAAAGCAAGGATTTCCAAACATGGCCAACACAATCTAGGCCAAGAAGGATACTCGAGGTTACAGTCACGAATCGTTAGTACCCAAACATCTTAAGAATATTATTTGTATCACCTTACAACTTTCAGTTTATTGCAGAAAAAAAAATTTAAAAAAACATGCTCTTATGCAATGTAGGGTGACGACTTCGGAACTCAAACCATGGAGGAATACCTCCAACTCGGTTACAAGTACGTCTATAAAACCGTGGTTGATCGTAGGAAAATAATGGGACAGACACCAAGATCCATTTTGCGGGATAAGGTAAATAAAATAAGTCTACAATAACCTTTCATTACGTATAAAATACGTAAATGTTTGATATCGTCCATAACTTTAATGTCTTATTTTATTTTAATCAGGGGAGCAACACTATCAATGAAACCATTAGCACTCGAACACAAAGCGTTGATAGTGAAGTGTGGCAAGAATATCATGGTGCTCCCCAGTAGCCCCATCCCAGTGGGGTGCAGCCCAAAGATGTTCATGTGACTGAGGCCCACGATGGTAAAATGGTTGTATATTAATCATATACTTAATAATTTTGTACTTATAAATTTTGTACTTCTAATTTTTATCATTTATAAATTTACGATTTTGTCCTTATAATTTTTGTCTTTTCAATGACAGAGAATATCGTAGTTGATCCTCCTCGACCTGAAGATGATCAGGAAAATAGGGCAGCCATTCCAACGGTGTTGACTAATGGACCAGCAGGTAAATAATTACATTGCAAAGGTTTTTTTTAATGTTAATGAATTACTTCAATGATAATTAAAAATTGGCCATGTAAATTTAATATTTTTTTTTTTGTAGGTGATGTCCCCTCATAGCAGCCTCCTCGACCTGAAGATGATTAGGAGAACAAGGCAGCCATTCCAATGGTGTTGACTAGTGGACCAGCAAGTAAATAATTACATTATAGAGGTTTGTTTTAATATTAATGAACTACTTGAATGATATTTAAAAATTGGCTATATAAATTTAATATTCTTTGTTTTTGTAGGTAATGGCCCCTCATAGTAGCCTCCACGTCATGGGTACGAGACCAGGCATGCTCAGTGTGAAAGTACTAAAGAAATATTAGTTGTTGAAGAGCACCCAGTAAATGAAGACATGGGCATGGATGAATTACTTAAGAACTGGAAAACACAAAAGAAGACTAAAAGAAATTGATGATGTATAATAATTTTATAAGACAAATAGATGTACATTATATAGCTAGTATGTTTGTAACATATTTTTAATGATAAATCTCATTTATAAAAATAAAATAAAAAATTATGACATATGCCTTTGAATGATAAACCTCATTTATAGCTTTACAATCACTTTTTATTAATTTTGAATATTTTTAATGCATATTTTTTAGTAGAATATAAATTGGGTATTGGGGAATTAAGAATGATGTGGGGATGGGGAGGGTCATAGTAGTTTCCACCTTCACGTGGTTGGCCCTGTTCAGTAGAGAAAAATTTATTGGATTTGTTTAGTCTTGGAGTGAACCTCTCTCGATCCAACGAAGCAACAACATAGTCAATGTTAACTTCATTGTTGCTCCTTCAGATTGAGGGAGGTTTGCTCCAAGATCAGATGGTTCCAATAAATTATTCTCGAAACCAAGAAGAGATTATTCAGGCCATCACATATGAGATGTGTGTGTGTCACTATTTAATCTCCTCTCATATGGATTTTAAAAATATATATATCAATGGTGTTTACTATTTGCAATCTTGTCGGTTTTAATTTCTATTAGGATTTATTGACATGTCTTAAAAGTATTTTTTGGTTTTTACTAAAAACTAAATATAATATTTTTTTTATTTACTACAATATGCAATTCGTTTATTT
>JZKD02S2018622.1:0-11835 GCA_000966675.3 Picea glauca | reverse complement strand
GACTTAGATGAAGTTTTAAAGGGGGAAACTTTGGTAGAAATGTTAGCCATAGATTTTGAAATTTTGAGTAAATTTAAGATAATAAAATTAGGCTTGCCTGTCATGTTGTATGCCTCTTGCACCGATTTGGAAATTTTAATAAAAGAAATGATGGATTGTGATATTCCTTCTAAATTACAGTGGAAGGAAATAGTAATATTGGGTAAAACTAAATGTAATTTTCCAAGTCCTAGTAAATGATCATCCAGTTGTCAACAGAGTATGGGTCCAGACATTAGCCAATCAAATTAAGACACTACTAAGGTCAAAGGGGTGAATATTGTTAAGATTTGTGTACCTTGGGAAGTGTTCCCCTTGTGTTTGTTATCCTCTAAACACAAGTGGGAAGTACCATGTACTATGCACTATGTACTTTATGTCTAATTTCACTTTGACTTAGGAGATTTAAGTCAAAAGGGAAATTTGGTCATTTTAGACAAATGACTATTAATTCACTTTGTGGGCGAATTAGGAGACATAAGTGAACTTATGAAACTTAAACCAAAGTGGTTTTGTGAGTGATATTATTATGGTATGATATCAACCTTTGATTGGAGATGAGATGGGATGATCTCATTCATCCAATTTTTAGGTTTCCTTATGGAGGTTCAAGAGGGGCGCATAGGGAAAAGAGAGGTGCATTCACTCTTATGTCCACTTGGTGAGTTTGAGAGATATAATTGAGGAGAGGATGGTGGCTATGGTTGAGGGAAGCTTGGGCGCATTCTTTCATGAAGGTTCCATGGAAGCTTAGGCCCTCATTTATTTGTGGTGGTTGTTCTTACTTGGAGGAGGGCACACTTGAGGAGGAGGGCACACCTATAGCAGGGAGGACTTGTAGTGATCAGTTTTATTTGAGCTCAGATTCAATGGAGAGGTAGCACACAACTTCTTGTTTGTGTGAAAGGGTTTCTTCACCAGAGCTTCAGGTAGCAAGGGTGCTTCATTTCAGTGGATTGGACAACTTGTGAGGAGGGTGCACCATGTTAGGGTGCATCTCTACTTCTTGGACTTGTGTTGCAACCTGAGACAAGTTTATATTGTATCATGTTCATTTTTTTCATGTACTTGGTGTATTCCACCTTATATTCTCCACATATATACACTTATATTCCAAACTGGTTTTCCCCCGGGGGGGTTTATCCAGGGTCATGTTGACCAAAAATACCTGTGTTCATTTTCATGTATGCTAGTGTTTAGAACAAATTTATTTCAGAAGTAAACATCTAGAGGTGTGTTACATATTTTATGGTATGCATGTGCTAATTTGTTGGTGACTAAAACTACATGCTAGAGCACCTAAAATCCTATGTAACCATAACAAAATAGCAGTGAAGTTCCTGATATGTTTGCTGATATAAAATAGCAGCAAAGAAGTGTGTGATAGTAGAAACTTAGAGCCATCTTGAGGCCAAATATAGACCTAGATGGCATCCTTTTAGGACCTGGAAAAATATTCATGGTATCAAATCTTGGTGGTTGATTTTTGTTGAGTTTTAGATAGCATTTTGTGGATAGTACTAGACATCTTTTGGGTAGATTTTGTGGACAACCATTGGCATTGTTTAGTGGCAGCTTGTAGGAAAAAAAAATGTGGATAGTTGTAGGACAGTTGATGGACATTTGATCATCCTCTTTTCACACCTACTTGTTAGGAGTGAGGCTGATTTTTTTATGACCTCTTTTCACACCTATATTGCTAGGAGTGAGGTTGTTGTTCAACTGTCTCTTTTCACACCTGTGTTGACAGGAGTGAGGTAGCATTCCTTTGCAATTGTAGCATCAGAGTGAGTGTAGTAGGAAGTCATGTTAGCATTCTAGATGTGTGTGGAGGATAGGTTTGTCGTATCTAGCAACTGGTCTCCTTGGAAGGCCGAGATTTTCTTTGTCTTAGAGGACCTCGAACTATGGGATATAGTTGAGGCTCCTATTGTTGTTCCTCCTGGTACTACTCCTATCTTGTTAGAATATTTTAGAAAGAGGAACAACAAGGAAAATATAATGATGTGTGATGCAATGAGAGATCACATCATTCCCCACTTGATTGGTAAAGACTATGCATTTGAGATGTGGGCATCTTTATGCAATCTTTACCATAGCTCTAACCAGAACTGGAAGATGGTTTTGTTTGATCGACTCAGTGGAATTTGTATGCTCAAGAATGAGTTGGTTACTTCTTACCTTGGACAATACACTCAAATCATAGATGATAGTGTAGTATTCAGAGAGATAGTGGACCCGGACTCTATGGTGAGGATAGCCTTAAACAACTTCACCAAACCATGGGGTCCATTTGTTTGAGGATTTTTTTCCAGAGAGATCATACCCACTTGGGATATACTTTAGGATGATTTCGTCCAGGAGGAGACTAGACTTACATCAGAGACTTCTGGACAGTAGCATACATTGTAGGGTGATGAGGATCTTTCTCTTTGGACAAAGGGAAAGAAGAAGGTTGGCAAGGGGAGGTTGACAGGGTCCCAAGTTTGGGGCCCCACCACAGGGAGAGAGCAGTAGTGGGAAGAAGAGAGATATGAGAAAAGTGAATTTATTTGCTTGTAATAAGATGGGGAATTATGTTGGAAAGTGTCCTAACAGGAAGAAGAAGAAGGGTGGTACGGCAACTACATCAAAGGAGGTAGAGTTCCAGACATTGTTTGAGAGGGAGTGTGCCTTCCTCATTTGTGGCACTTCAGTTGAGATGGCACCCAATATCTGGTATATAGACAGTGAGGATTCAAGCCACATGACTAGTGTGAGGGAGAATTTGACTGATATCAGAGACACAGAGGTCGGGATGGAGATTGCTCTTGGTGATGACACCTTGGTCAAATTTGTTGGGATTGGAATTGTTACCTTTCAGAGAGACGACATGCCACATATTTCATTCTGGGATGTTCTCTATGTCCCTGGGCTGAAGGATAATTTGATTTCAGTTTCCACCCTCCATGATAGAGGTATTGAGGTGTCCTTCAGAGGGACAAAGATCCTCATACAACCTAAGGGGTCATGTCTCACCTCGGAGCAGGTGATTGGAGTGAGAGATGTGAAATTGTTCAGATTGTTTTTTCAGCCACTTCATGCATTAGTAGTGAGTAGCAACAACAGTAGACAATTATGTGAGTTATGGAATCGGAGGATGGCTCACCTTCATGATGGATATCTTGGAGGACTAAGAGAGGTCGTGACAGGACTGCCACAACTCAGTTCAGAGAATCAGGATGTTTGCAGAGGGTGTGCACTTGGTAAGTTTACCAAGGCTTCTTTTCCTGGAAGTGACACTAGGTCAACTGGGGTACTGGATTTAGTACACACAGATGTGTGTGGGCCCATGTATTGGGTGTCCTTGAGTGGTCGTGAGTATTATCTCACATCCATTGATGACTACTCAAGGAAGACCTAGATATATTTCCTGAAGACCAAGAGTGAGGTATTCAAGAGGTTCCAAGAGTTCAAATCGCTTGTGGAGAACCAAACTGGAAAGAGGATCAAGGTCTTGTGGTCATATAATAGAGGTGAGTATTCCTCTAGTCAGTTTGTAGAATTTTGTGCCCATGTTGGGATCAGAAGATAGATGACCGTACCCTGCAACTCCCAACAGAATGGGGTTGCTGAGAGGAAAAACAGGGCAATCACAAGTGTAGCAAGTTCTATGTTGCATGATCGGATTTTACCTCTTTACCTATGGGCAGAGGCGAGTGCTACAAGAGTCCCCACAGGATTTTTGGGAAGATGACTCCTGAGGAGGCCTTCACTGGTAAGAGGCTCGATGTCAATCACATCAGTATTTTTGGGTGATTGACCTATTCTCATGTCCCCTCAAAGAAGAGGACAAAGCTAGACCCCACATCCCAGTAGGGGATTCTAGTTGGATACTTAGAGGTATCCAAAGCCTATCAGATCTATATTCCATCACTAAGGAGAGTGGTGGTGAGAAGAGATGTCAAATTTTAGGAGGGTATGGATTTTCATAGATCTCTCGAGTCGAGAGTCATTGTTGGGGATGATGTAGAGGCATCGATTGTTGTCTCGGAGGGAGCACAACATTAAGTTTCTGATACACCAGTTTTAGGGATGAGAGGGTCACCTTGCATAGCTTTAGGGTCACAATTAGAGGGTGTTCATACAGAGGGGGCAGAGGCTTCAGGATCTCAAAGTGTTGAGACTAGACCTAAGGCATATACTTTTGGGCAGGGAGATATTACTTCTCCCTTGACTTCTTCAGGGAAGAGGAAACAGAGACGATTTCAGGAGACCCTAAAGGAATCCAAGAAGAATGTAGGAGAGCCCAAGAGACAGTTCAGAGAGAGTAAACCTCCAGTGAGGTTTGGATCCTATTTGTCTTTAGTGACGAGTATCTCAGATATTGAGCCACAATCATTTGTGCAAGCAGTAGACTAGCAGGTTTGGTGAGAGGCCATGTTGGAGGAGTATGACTCCATTATGTGCAAGGATGTTTGGGAGGTGGTTTAAAGGCTAGTGGGGAAGTCGGTTGTGACTTCCAGATGGTTGTACAAAACAAATTATGCTACAAATGGCATCATAGAGAAACACAAGACCTGATTTGTGGCACGAGGATTCTCTCAGATAGAGGGAGTCGATTATGATGAGACATTCGCACCATTTGCGAGACACACCTCGATCATGAGTATTATTTCCATAGCGGCGAAGATGGGTTGGAGGATACATCAGATGGATTTGAAGACCGCATTTCTAAATGGATTTGTAGAGGAGGAGGTGTACATTGAGGAGCCACAAGGGTTCGAGGTGAGTGAGAGGGAGTCTCACGTGTGCCTTTTGATAAATGCACTATATGGTCTAAAGAAAGTGCTCAGATCTTGGTATTCACGTATTGACACATACTTGCTTCAGTTGGGTTTTGAGAAGAGTGATGTTGATCCTAACCTCTATTACATCATTAGAGGTGAGGACGCGCTCATTTTCATTATGTATGTGGATGAATTGTTCATCATAGGCGCAGAGGATCTCATAGCTGAGTGCAAGTTGGGACTTGCATCAGAGTTTGAGATGAGTGACATCGGGTTGATGCACTATTTTATGGGTATGGAGGTATGTCACGATGAGCATCACATATTTATTGGGCAAGGGAAGTATGTTGCAGATATTCTAAGCAGATTTCAAATGGAAGTCTGTAGACCTATGTAGACACCCATGGTCACCAATTGGAAGAATCTTAGTGCTTCAGATTCCCAGTTGGTGGATGCTACAGTTTATAGAAAGTCGATCGGTTCACTTACATATCTGGTCAACACTAGACCAGATATTTTTTTTGTCGTGAACACTCTCAGCTAGTATATGGTAGCGTCGAGGAGTGCTCACTAGATTAGGGAAAAACATGTGTTGAGGTACATTGTTGGGTTAGTTGATTATGGCCTGGACTATATCAGAGGTGATGGGGTCAATTTGATTGGCTACACAGACTCGTACTGGGTAGGATGTGCTACTGATAGGAAAAGAACCTCAGGGTGTTGTTTTGGTTTGGGGTGAGGACTTATTTCCTGGTTCAATCTGAAACAAAAATCAGTTGCTTTGAGTTCCGCTTAGGCAGAGTACATGGCGGCGAATCAGGCCAGTTGTGAGGCCATTTGGCTTCGTAATATGTTGGTAGGATTAATTGGTCAGGAGTTTCCTTTGACCGTCATACAATGCGATAATCATATTTATATAAAACCATGTACTATGCACTATGTACTATATGTCTAATTTCACTTTGGCTTAGGAGATTTAAGTCAAAAGTGAAATTTGATCATTTTAGCCAAAATGACTATTAATTCACTTTGTGGGTGAATTAGCAGACATAAAGTGAACTTAGGGAACTTAGCCAAAAGTGGGTTTGTGAGTGAGATTATTATTGGACGATCTCAACCTTTGATTGGATATGATATTGGATGATCTCATCCATCCAATTTTTAGGTTTCCTTATGGAGGTTCAAGAGGGGAGTATAGGGAAAAGAGAGGCTCATTCACTCTTATGTTCACTTGGAGAGTTTGAGAGAAATCATTGAAGAGAGGGTGGTGACTATGGTTGAGGGAAGCTTGGGCGCCTCCTTTCATGGAGATTCCATGGAGGCTTAGGACCTCATTTATTTGCGTTGGTTGTTCTTGCTTGGAGGAGGGAGCACCTATAGTAGGGAGGACTTCCAGTGGTCAGTTTGCTTTGAGGTCAGATTCAATGGAGAGGTAGCACACAAATGCTTGTTTGTATGCAAGGTTTTCTTCACCAGAGCTTCAGGGAGAAAGGAGACATCATTTCAGTGGATTTGACAACTTGTGAGGAGGGCGCATATCTGCTTCTTGGACTTGTGTTGCAGCTTGAGACAAGTTTTTATTGTATCAGGTTCATTTGTTTCATGTACTTTTTGTAGTCCACCTTCTATTCTCCACATATATACACTTATATTCCAAATTGGTTTTCCCCAGGAGTGTTTTATCTAGGGTCATGTTGACCAAAAATACATGTGTTCATTTTCATGTATGCTAGTGTTTAGAATGGATTTATTTCAGCAGTAAACATCTAGAGGTGTATTACATATTTTATGGTATGCATGTGCTAATCTGTTGGTGACTAAAACTACATGTTAGAGAACCTAAAAGCCTATGTAACTGTAACAAAACAACAGTGAAGTTCCTGAACAGTTTGTTGATATAAAACAGTAGCAAACAAGTGTGTAACAACAGAAACTTAGAGCCATATTGAGGTCAAAGACAGACCTAGATTGAAACATGTTAGGACTTGGAAAAATCTTCAAAGATAAGGATAAAGCTGTTGAAATATATCAAGGATCCTGATTTTCTAAACTACTACTTTTTATAAATATTGTAACACATAATGTACAAAGGGTGGGAGAAATTTTGATGAATTGATTATTCTGAGAGTATTTGTACTGTAATATTTTCCTGGAGAATTAATAAAGTTGGGTGATTCAAGGCTTATGGGATCTAGTCTTTCTTCATAGATTCATGTGGCAGTGACTGTGTAGCATGTTCACTTCAGTGTATGTTCTAAATTCAGTTTATTGCTCTCTTTCCTTATCTGAATAATATTCAATTAAAATATTGTTTCAAAATTCATCATGTTGATGCTCTGTCACATAGTTTATAATACCAATGGTGTTTTATTCTGCTAAAATAGTTTAAGAAATTTCAAAATATGATTTCTTAAAGTGATGATTTATGTTTTGCTTCCATCCTTTCTACTACAATGACATTTAAATTAAACCAGCACACAGTTAGTGTCTATCTTACCTCTGAAGACTTTTCCCATTAATTGGCAGATTACCCACATATTCATAAGCTTCAACCTTTTGACTGCATGCCCAATGGATTTCTCACGGGCTTAAACATCAAATCCCATCAAAAAATTTATTCACAATCCAAGGACCTAACCTCAAGAAACAAAAATCAAATCAGTCTTTTCAGTGACTGATTTGGGAGAGAGCCCTCTCTGAGACTGGAAGGGTTAGATTCCAGTTTCTAAAGTTTGTTTGTGGTTACCTCTAGGTTTCTTTTCTCATCCTAAAGAAATTACAGAGTGATAACAGAATTGAAGGATAAATTCTATTGTTTTTCAATGCAATGCACATCACATCCAAATTCTTAATGATTTTATGTCAATATGTCAGGCTTTTTGGAAATTCATTTCCACTTAAATTGCCCTACATTTTCACTTAGGTTTGCATGCATTTGTGTTTGTAACTTCGTATATCTTTTGTGACTGAAGCATATCGTAACCATGACAAAGAAAAATAATATAAATATAGAATGAAAAAAATTGAAGCCACAACATACAAGTTCAGAGTATTCTCTTATTATATTTCATAGGGTTCACTCCATAGTTATGATTTCCACATATTGTGGCTATATTTTAACATTTAAGGTGTCAAGACTCGCTGAAAATGGATTATTCCACTTATCTTTTGTATGTTTCAACAAAGGCCTTCCCAAAGGTTCCAACTTATTTTAAAATCCCTACAAATTCTAGTAGTCTATTTCCTCAAGATTTTATAATTGGTTTTGCTTATTTATGAATTTCAAATACCCTTTAACATCCAATTTTAAACATATGAAAGGTTGCAGATGAAGGGAAAGAAAACTAGAAAAACATACATGAAAGGAAACACATACTTTAGGTCATCACCACATGAATATTTGGTATGAAAACACTTTGGACATCTCCACTTATATTCTTTCAAATTTAGAAATTGTTACAGTGATCAATACAATCTGTCCTTTGCGCTTCTGTCAACCACAAATACATCAAAACCTACAATATTTATACAACAACTCATTTTGTTCGGTTTGAACTAATTACAATAGAATAGAAAATTTCAATTCACAAAATCTGGGATTTGTGGATATTCCTGCAGTTTGTTCATTTATCTTCATCCTTTGACTTCTATTGTATATTCATTTGATTTGTTGCCTTTTTGTTGATAACTGGAAATCATTTAATCGATCTTGGGAAATTATATTTGTTCTTTCCCAATCTGACTATTTCCTTCCATTGCAATTCAGAAGGAATCTCATAATTTGTCATTTCTTTCATTAAAATTTCCAAGTCAATACATGTGGCATAAGACATGACAAGTAGACCAAGTTTGATTGTCTTAAACTGATTTAGAATTTCAAAATGTGTCCTTAGTTTATCAACTAAAGTAGCCCCTTTCAAACCCTCCTCGAGGGTTTCAAATCTGGAGTGGTCCATCCTTGATTGAGTCAAGAGTGCATTATATTCTTCTTGATCCTGCAACTTACCTTTACGATCCCAGAATGATGGAAGGCCCTTTATGAACAATTCTTCAAATAAATTCTTGAAATTTTGCACTTTGTTCCATCTATATTTCTTTATTCAGAACTGATTTCAAAAGATCATGTTTTGTAATAATTCTTTTGGCCCAGATGATCAATGCAATTATGTCTTTTACCCCAGTGGTATGAATATCTATAGGAGGAACCGAGTTAAGAAGATTAATGGAATTTTGTGCCCATTCAGATGGATTTTTAGTTAAAGTCTCATTGACAACGGTGCATCTATGCCTGGTTGTGATTGCTATATTATCTTTATCACTTAGAAAATTCAAATATGATCTAAATTTAGCAGCCTCAGCAGTTATAGAATCTCATATGATATGTTTAACTCCTTGCAGTAGACCTTTACCTCTCAATATTGAATTAAACTTATTAATCGTCGCCTACAAGACTACCTTTTCCTTTTGAACTTGGGATATTTTTTCATCCTTTGTGCACACTTCCTGCTCCAATTTCTCCATGTTTTCCTTTAACCCTTTTATCTCTCCTTCTTTCAGATTGACCTGTGACATAGCCTGAACAATGTCTTCAGTGGTTGATTCAATTCCTGCAGCAGGAGCTAAAACCATGACTTTATTTACCAACTCTACCTTTTCTTTAGACCATTCCATCTTTTCCTTTTCCAGCTGCAAAAGCCTAGCCTTATAATCCAGTGTTTCCTTCTGAAATGTTTATTTTTCCTAATCTAAAGCTACCAATTATGTTGTCTGTGGGTGTTCTGTAGCAGGCATATTCAAATTTTTCTTCAAACTCTGAATTATTTTATCTTTTTCATCCAATAAATATTTCAGACCGTGAGGACCTTCAGACTCAACCCTTTTATTTTGAGTTTTTCAAGCTTTGTTGGTTTCCTTTTCATGTCTTAGTTGTCCTTCTAATTTTGCAGCTAAAGATGTCATCTTTGAATTTTTCAAATTTAAACTCAAATAATCATAATACGACAAATCATTGGTCTGCTTGTGGAATTTCACTTTGTCATGGGCACTTATATTGTCATATTTGATTTTAATCTCTGACACTTTATCCTCCTCTGCAACTGCAATATTAAAAGTTTAATTTTCAATATCCCTCACAGTGAACAAGGAAGATTTCAGTTGAGAATTTTTTTCTACTTCAGGGAACAAATCCCTTATTTCACCCAAAGCCACATTTCTCTTTTTGGCATATAGTTTTGCTAAGTCTTATCTAGACTAATAAGTTGCATCGGGTGATTTATCAAAATAATATTTTTGACTGTGAAAAACTCCTGAGCTACCTTCACTTTAAAACTAACTTATTTCCTCAATTTCTACAATGTTGGTACCACTTTCCATAGTTCTCAAATTCAATTGATCTTTGGGTCCTTCATATTCCAAATCTACAATCTGCTTTGGCTGAACAATTTTCATCTTCTTTTTAGCAGTTTGTTCAACATCAATATCCATAGTCTCTGAAATGCTTCTTTTGTTGTACACATTGGCTTTATGAATTTTAATCACCAACTTTTGAGGAGCTTGTTGTGTTTAGACTTACTGCAATGGTGCTTCCACATCAATACACACTTCCAGATTAGCTAGTTTATCCAAGCCTATCACATTCTCATGTTCATAAGGTGTATTTTTATTCATATGTCTTCTCTTGGATATGATCTGATGTGTATCATATTTTCTTCCTTGTATTTCTGAAAATCCAAAGTCTTTGAGTTTTGCTTTAACTTGTGATAAACAAGATATGGACTTAACAACAAAAGGACCAATAACAAAGGGGAATTTGATGTTAGAGGCTTTGTGCACTTTGATGAAGTTCTTTGTCTCGGAGATAATTCTGTCTGATGAACTCAAGAGAAAAAATCCTCAGAGTTAGTAAAACAGGGAACAGATAAGGAGACTCATGAAAACCATATACCCGTATCATTGTTGAATACAGAAAAAGTACCTAGTCTCCTATTATGTTTTATGGATTTGGCTGCAGTTGAATCTTCATGTCCTCCAAAACTCTAGGTAAACTTGTATTGAAAATCAGAGAATAGATTCTTGACATGACCTTGTTGATGAATATGAGAAAAGTGATTCTTTTACATTCAGTAGATACAAAAGTTGCTTCAGGGATTTCTCCATGGTTGCTTGCTAAGAAAACCTTTAACAAATATGTATAATATTTGAAATGTCTCAAAGTGGAAATTCACTAGTTGATTGTGAATGGTGTCAGCTAGGAATTTATCAAAATTAATTCGGACTGACTGACTAGACTCTGACTTGAAAAAAATCAAAAGAAAACCAAACATGACTTCAAAAACATATTTATCACTATCTAGACCTAGGACCTGACTCAACAGGGAACAAATCCACTGAACTTCAATGACCATCATGTTGATACTCATTGGTAAGGACAAACTCTCTAACATTTGTTTAGGTTTAATTATTTGTTGTAGAAATTGACTTTTAAGCTCTGGATGACATTCTCTGTAAACCCTAATAATTTTTTCTTCATTGAATGGCTCATAATTAAAGGAAAATGCTTCTGGGATATTGAGTGACTTTTGGATTGATAGATTATTTATTCTGCACAGGCTTTGAGACCCTTGTTTATTGGCAATTACCCTTTCTGAATGGGAATATTGGTCAGCACACCAACCTATGAATTCAGGAAATGGGAAAGAAACCTTGACAGCATATGGAACAATGGAGGCCTAGACTACTTCTAAAAGTGGAATACTCTTTCCCTTTATATCAGCCAAGTTTCTTCGAGGCACAAAAATGGGGGAAATAGTGATATAAGGGTCAAATACATCTTGCATATATGTCAATTAGGGATTCCTTATTACTTTCAGGGTCTTGCTCTGTTGTTGATAATATGATGGGATCCATGGAGATGGGATAAATACCTGGAAATGGGTTGTGATGGTGCAAAGTTGGGCTGCAAAAGAAAAATGGCAGTTGCGACAGTGTTCCAACGGTGCCCGAGTTTAAAAACAATAAAAAATAAAAA
>JZKD02S2018611.1:38317-57541 GCA_000966675.3 Picea glauca | reverse complement strand
TATGAAATGAGAATTAACAAAGATAAATCCATTACTAGAGAAACATCTTTTAAAGCAGACAAGAATACTGATTCAGATTTAGATGATATTGAGGCAAAATTTGTGAGAAGGTTAACGAAATGATCAAGAAAATATCAAGACAAGCTTCCCTTCAAATGTTTTAACTGTGGTAAGATAGGTCATTTTGCATCTAAGTGTCCCCATCAGAAAAAGGACTAGAACTCCGATGATGAAAAGAAGTACAAATTCAAAAAATATAGTAAGAAGAAAAGTTTGTGTGCAAATAATGACAATTCCTCAGAAGACATAGATAGTGATTCATCATGTGAAGACAAAGTGAATGATTTTATGCTTATGGCTATGGGAGATATTGATGATGAACACACAGGAGGTGAAATGGATGATGAAGAAGCTGTGGTTGATATGGAAGGTGAATTAATCAGTGCTTTGGAAGAAATTGACAGACTCAGATGTAAGAAGAGAAAACAAAAACAATTGTTGATGTAGTTTAAAATGAATGATAAAAAACCCAATGAAGACTTTTCTCTACTAAAAGTGGAGTTAGAAGAGGCAAAGAAAATATAATACATTTTGAAATAACAATTATCAGAGAAGAAATCAAAGTGTGAAGCCTTAGAAGAAGAGATAGTAAAAACCAGAAAAGAAATGGAGAAGTTTGAGGCATTGTATCACCAAAATCTGTCTAGTATTAAAGCCTCAGAAGAATTAACTTCCATTCTAAATTAGCAAAGGAATCCAAAGTTGAAAGCTGGCTTGGGCTATGAAGAAGGATCAAGTAGTAATCATTCAAGTAATACAAAACCCATCAAGTTTGTCAAATACTCAAACATTGACAACAATCACTTTGTAGAAACAAAGAAAGAGAATCAAGGACCGAGAAGGAATGAAAAAAAAAGTACCAGAACTAAATTTGTAGATCAGAGAGATTATCGACATGAAATAAATCGACCTCCTAAAAGAAGACAAATTTTTTCAAGGTACAAAGGTTTTTTCTATGGTTATTGTTTTTTCTTCTCTAATTTTGGTCACAAAGCTATAAATTGTTCTATAATATTTAGATATGAATAATCAAGATATTCAACGAATAACCATCTTCCACAACAAAGATCGAGGCAACCAAGCAACAAACAATCTCAGACTATAAATCATACGATGGCTGGGAAAATGACGTAGGTTAAGCATAACAATAGTTATGAGCATAACAATCGCTATGATCTTCTATTCAGTGAACCAAAATGTTACATCTGCCGTAATTATGGACATAAAGCAACAAATTGTCGATTAATGAATTACAAGCCAGATTTGATTCCCACTGCTGAAAATGTCAAGGTTTGGAAGAAGAAAGTAGATGACAAGTGTGGACTAGTGTTATCAGTCCAAAAACAAATGAATTTCTGGTATATTGACAGTGGATGTTCCAAACATATGACTGGAGACAAAAGTAAGTTTCTAACTTTAAGTGAAAACAAATCAGGGAATGTAACTTTTGGAAATGATGCACTAGGAAAAATAAAAGGTAAAGGAATGGTAAGCCTGAGTAATGGCAAAGGAAAAGCTCAAGATGTGCTGTTTGTAGATGGTATGAAACATAATCTACTAAGTGTTAGTCAAGTTTGTGACAAAGGATGTGAATTTGTTTTTACTTCTAAAGACTGTAAAATAAAGTCTTTGAGTTCAGGACAACTGGTTGAAAAAGGGATAAGAACAGAAAACAATGTCTATGTGTTAAATGAAGAAAAAAAAGAATGCCACTTAAGCAAATATGATGAAAGTTGGCTGTGGCATAGGAGACTTGGACACCTAAATTTTGATCATATAATAAAGCTCAGAAACAATGGGGTATTAAAAGATCTTCTAAAGATATCAAAGCCATATGACTCTATTTGTAAACCTTTCCAGATAGGAAAGCTTACTCGCACTCAGTTCAAATCTAAAAAATTTCCTTCAACAAAAAAATCTCTCTAGTTAGTACATATGGATTTATGTGGACCATCAAGAAAAGAAGGTACAGGAAAAGAAAACTATTTTATGTTGATTATTGATGATTATTCTAGACTAACGTGGGTTTTCTTTTTGAAGGAAAAATTTGAAGCATTTGAAAAACTCAAAGTGTTTAAGGCTCTGACTGAGAATCAAACAGGAAAAAGATGTAAGGAAGTAAGGTCTGATAGAGGAGGAGAGTTTAGTTCATGGAACTTCAAAGAGTTATGTAATAATCATGGGATCAAATGAGAATACACTATTCCAAGAACTCCACAACAAAATGGAGTCGTTGAGAGGAAGAATAGATCAGTACAACAAATGGCAAGATCAATGATGAATGAAAGGAACATATCTCAGACATATTGGGTAGAAGCAATTCATACAGCTGTTCATATCCTTAACAAAGCACATCTCATACCACACAGTGACAAGACTCCTTATGAACTATGGTTTGGAAGACCTGCTTCAATCAAACATTTTAAGGTCTTTGGGAGTAAATGTTATATCAAGAACAATGATGAAAATATTGACAAATATGATGACAGGGATGATGAAGGTATTTTCTTGGGCTATGCTACAAACAATAAAGGGTACATATGTTACAATAAGAGGCTGCATAAACTAGTTGATTGTATAGACATAAAGGTTGATGAAGAAGTCCCGGTCAGGAATGTAAACAATGCTGAACCAAGTACAAAAGATATAGTTGAAGATGAAGATGAACAGGTCCAAGGATAAGGAAGAGAAGAATTTGAATCAGATGAAGATACGAATACTCAGGCTGACACAAATCGACAGGAAGAAGTAAAATCACCTCTCATAATTGTTAGAAAGAATCATCCTTAAAATCAGATAATTGGAGATATAAATAAAGGAGTTCGGACAAGAAGGAAATTGATTAAAGACTCAGAACAATCTCATGTTGTTCTTTTTATCTATGAATGAACCTAAATTTTTTTATGAAGCCAACCAACATGATGATTGGATTAGAGCAATGAATGAAGAGATTGATCATATTGAGAAGAACAATACTTGGGAGCTTGTCCCTAGACCTGAAGATAAGAATGTAATAGGTTCCAAATGGGTGTTCAAAAATAAAATGAATGAAAAAGGACAAGTTGTTAGAAATAAATCCAGATTGGTCTGTAAAGGGTATGCACAAGTTGAAGGTTAGGAATTTGATGAAAATTTTGCACCAGTGGCAAGATTTGAGGCCATAAGAATGTTTCTTGCTTATTCATGTCATAAGAACTTTAAAGTTTATCAGATGGATGTTAAATCAACATTTCTTAATGGAGATCTAGAGGAAGAAGTATATATGGAGCAACCTGAATGATTCTCATTGACAGATAATCCTAATTATGTTTGAAAGCTGAAGAAGGCCTTATATGGACTGAAACAAGCACCACGATCTTGGTATTATAGACTGGACAAATTTTTACAAGACAAAGGGTTCAAGAAAGGTACTATTGACAACAATCTCTACATTAAGTCTGAAGGTGATAATTTACTAGTTGTTTTGGTTTATGTAGATGATATTATTTTTGGCTTTACTAATGAATCATCTGTCCAGTGGTTTGCTAAATCTATGCAAACAAAATTTGAGATGTCCATGATAGGAGAACTGTCATATTTTCTTGGTTTACAAGTAGATCAAAGTTCTGCAGGAATATTTATCTCTCAAGAAAAATATTTGAAAGAGATGTTGAAGAAATTTTAGATGGAGGATTCCTCTCCTGTTAGCACACCTATGGTGGTTGGTTGAAAGCTCAGTAAAGATGATATTTCATCGAATGTTGATCAAAGGACATATCGTTTTATGATAGGCAGTCTTATGTACATCACAACATCCTATCCTGATATAATGCAAGCTGTTGGAATGGTAGGTCGTTATCAGTCATCTCCTAAACAAAGTCACTTGGTAGCTGTCAAAAGGATATTCAAATACTTGAAGGGAAAAATGACTTATGGTCTGTGGTATCTCAGAAATCAGAATTTTCAATTAACTGCTTATTTAGATGCAGATTGGGCAAATTATGTGGATGAAAGAAAGAGCACCAGTGGAGGTGCCTTCTTCCTGGGTGACTCATTGGTAGCATGGATTAGTAAGAAGCAGGAATCTATTTCCTTATCAACTACATAAGTAGAGTACATTGCTACTGCTACTTGCTGCACTCAGATTTTGTGGATGATTCAAACTCTTGTAGATTTGAAGGTAAACTATACTGATCCGATTATAATTCATTGTGATAACACTAGTGCCATTAGTGTCTCCAAGAATCCTGTTCTTCATTCTAAGACTAAGCATAACCCAATAAAATACCATTTTCTCAGAGAACAAGTCACAAATAGAGTTTTTCAGCTGAATTATATCCCTTATACAGAACAGATAGCTGATATCTTTAATAAATTGTTAGCAACAACCCCTTTTGGATATCTTCATTAAAAATTGGGGGTTACAACTTCTTTTGTCTAATTTGTTCAACTAATCATGGGGAGTACTTATTGAATATCTGTTGTATTTCTAAGTTGCTCATAGTTGACAAGGGGAGTATGTACTACAATAGCTGAGGGGGAGTGTGTTTCTTCTTTGACATTGATGTCAAAGGGGGAGAAAGTGTAGTAAATTTCAAGGATGCTACAGTGGTATAGTTGCATTCTTTTCAAGGGATTGCCATCAATGCCAAAGGAGGAGATTGTTGGCATGTTTTTAGACAGAGGCAGAGTATGCGTGTTTGTCATTGATGGCGAAGATCAACATGATCAGATGGAAAAGATCAACACGATTAGTAACATAACAATAATGGCAAGATCAACAGTGTAAGCTCAGAAGGAGGAAAACAGTCAAAGCACAACAAAGGTTTCGTTTCAGAGTTTCACAGATCGGGAAATCCAAAGGAAAGAGGTTCAAACTGACGATATGCGACATCGTGATAAGATCTTGACCGTTGATTCAAGAAGGACACGTGGTGAAATCACGATATTATCTGGACCGTTGGTTCCATAGGACACATGGCGAAAGATCATCGTTTCACTGACTGAAACGTTAAAGGAGAAAAGTGCTCGTTTGATTGGTGAGTGGTCATATATCAAGGTCACATCATCAAAGGCTTAAGGGAAGGAGCTAATTGCTAAGTTCCATCTCGGCGTTCGCAACTTGGAATATTGAGACTCTTCATCACAGGAATCGCGATATGCGAGATCACAAAAAGATCTGGACCGTTAGATCACGAAGGATTGTGGACCGTTGATCAGGCATGAAGAAGGCTCGTGAAGTGGTGAAATCACGATAAGATCTTGTTGACGGGTGAAATTGACCATTCGTCAACTAGAAGAGTGAGTCCGGTCAGGGGTTGTCTAAATAACCCAAGCCGTTTAGTGTAACTCGTTCTGACGGGTTTAATGGCTCTGTTAGCCAATCTAAGAATCCTAAAAGAAATGAATAAAAGAGAGAAATAACTAACTAATTACTAAACACACTATATATATGTACATATGTTCAAATGTAACTATAGTCGTTGTATTTAAGCAGAAGATATACAAGTCTCGTTTATTTACATGATTTACAAGATGTAAGTTTTAATCGAAACTTACGAAAATCGATGTGAAAAATGATTGCTTCTAGGAAGCAGATAAAGAACGCACATAAAAATATTTATTGTTTTTCTTTTATAAATTTAAAGAATCTTACAAAAAAAAGTTAATGAAACATGAACATTTGGATAGTCAAAGCTGAACCATACATTGTAGTTTCAATAATATGCAAATGACATAAAAATACAAAGAAGCTATCATGTTAATGAATTAGTGAGGTGTATCCAAGCATCTGCATGAGTGGTGAACATCCAACTGCCATGTCCAAGAGAGAAATCTGCAATGAACCTTATTACTGTTCTAAATAAATTTAGAACATGTATTAGCAGCTTAGGTTTTAATGACAAAAAAGGAAACACAAACATATACCTGTGATCTCATAATTATACATGATTACAAAAAGATAATTCTAGAATCAATCTATGAATTTTATCATTCAATTTAAAATTCAAAGATAAATCTCATTATTTAAATCGAATATATAATCACAACATTTGTATTTTGAGGAGAAAATGATAGATGATATTTATAATATAAACCTCCTACACATCACAGATCATTTAATCTAAAGATATCAAACCTGCACATGTAACAGGATTAAAAAAACATAAATAACAACATTACAAACAAAAAGGCTAAAACCAAAATGCATATATGTCGTTCTATTAAGTTTTTGGAATCACTTGTCCATTCTGTAGTGCTGGAAGAAATTGTTTGGATAATAGACTTTAAAGATTGGAAAAATTAATACATAAATGATAATAATTAACCATGTATTGATAAAAAAGATTAAAGCTATTTAAATCAATGCATAATCAATTATTCAAAGAATATGAATATATTATAATGAAAATAAAACCATTTTACTTACAGGACAAAAGCCATTAAGCAACCTGGAATTCCATATTCTTCTTTGAAAATATTCATCCATTCTCTCAAAGATTCCAGCCATCCATTACTCCATTTGAAAAGAAATAAAAAGTTTACAAAAACAATAATATACAAAAGAGAAAGGATTAAAATCCTCCTCTCCAATTCTTCGATCCCTTTGGTTCTGATCTTTCTCATATATTTATAAAATGAATGAACAATCTGGGCGTCACTATTAATTTCTTCCACCTGAAATTTTCCTCTAAAAGAGACCCAAATATCTCTCAAATCGTGCATTTGTTTGGAAAAATCTCCACGTGAAAGGTAAATGGGTCCATTTTGGTTCAGGGTTTTCAACTGTTTCTTCAAATTCCTCACGGTTTGGCTGTAATCATTTCTGCAAAATCGTCTGTCTGATCTTGACGCCTTTCCAAATTTTATCTGTTGTTGTTCATAAAATTATTTGTAGCAATCCAAAATTATTTTTGGATCAATCATATTGAATGTATTTGGATAATAAAATCAAGCCATGATCAGATCCGTATCAAATATTTGATAATAGAAACCTATGAAACAAAAAGAAACCTAAATTAATAACTTAAAAATTGTGAATAAAACAAAATCTAGAGAAATAAAAAATGAATTTAAACTAACTATAACTTATAAACAAACATTATTTATAATTTGTTTTCAAATATGATCTAGAAGTTTCAAGTTAATGAAGAAAAAATATTAATTTTAGTTTTTTACAAAATCAAACAAATGATAGATATTTCTTTGATTATTATTATTTTGAAATGAGATGCAAAATGAAAAAATAATTTAATTAATTAACATCACCAAATGATTTCATGAAAATGAGAAACCAACCAAGATATTATTTGATGAAATATTGAACACATTATGCAAAATAGTCAAACTTGCTAATGAGCAAAAGAATAAACACATAATCATAATTTAAACGAAAGTAAACATTTGATAAAAATTAACGTTTTTGTTTAAATTGAGATTTTTATGCTTGTTTATAACTTTTGACATATACTCTTGTAATAAATGTCTCATACTAAAGTGAATGTCTTAAGTTTGTCTCAAAGCAAGCCAATGAATGGAACTATTTGAAAAGGTTGATTCTGTAGCTCATTATAATTATCAAGATTCTAATAGGAACCCTTTAAATTTTGTAAAAATATAGGGGGAGTTGTTGGGGCCCAATAGATATGGATCGTTGATCCAAGAGGGGCATGTAGCGATAGATCAGAGCATGACAGAATACTCGAGAAACAAAAGTGCGAAATGCATTTTCGAATAAGGCTGTGGTCACAGCCAGTGGTTACATCTGCGAAAGATGAAGGAAGAAGCTAGCGGTGTTAAGCTCCATCTCGGAGTCTCGACGATCGCGACTTGGACCATCAATACCCTTCATCACAGGAATCGCGATATGCAAGATAGCGATGAGATCTGGACCATTGATCAGGTTCGATGAATTTTATAAGTTCGTGAAATATGAAGCGCCTTTTGGCGTAGCCTGTGGTCATCGCCGGTGGTCATGTGAGGGGAAGAAGCTAGCGGTGCTAAGCTCCATCTCGGAGTCTCGACGATCGCGACTTGGAGTGTCGAGATCCTTTATCACATGAATGATGAGATGCGAGATCATGAAATTCAAATTCTATTTAGCGCCCGGTCACAGCTAGTGGGCATATGAGATAAACGCAAAACCCTGCCGATTTAATCCAATGGTGCAGGTGAATTTGAATATGATCGGAGGGATATTGTTGCACTTCAGAGTTAATTAATCAGTTATGATCCATGGTTGTGATGAAAAATACCTGGAAACGAGAGGAAATGGCGTGCAGTTGGTTTACTGTTGAGATGCATGTGAAAGATGGTATTCTTGCCAAGGTTTTAATGATCCAACATTCAAAATAAAATAAAATAAATGAAAAAATTCCCTTTTATACTTTTCCACTTTTCGGGGGCACGAGAAAGTGGTTTGAGGAAACTCGCTTTTTATCTCCAAATGCACTTGGTGATGCCACGTAACCCTGGAAGAAAACCATGGTTTAAATTTCGGGACCGCTCTCCAAAATTAACCCCCGTGCAACTTCTCCCCCTGAAATCATTCTCGGTCATTGATCTTGAGAACTCACGATCCACGTTGTGCCAGGATCGATCAACTTAGTGCTCCTGCCAGATTTATCCCTTTCCTTGTCATACTTAGCCCCTTTCCTAGTTTGTCAGGTTTCCAAACCGGTTTAGTGTTCCACTAGATTCTGAAATCTTGATTTCACACAAAAAAATTAATGGTGACTGACATGGGCTCCAACTGGGGATGGTATCCTCCCAGTGAGGTAGCAAAGAACGATAGACCAAGTGCCCATCCATTTGGATTTATTTCACTCATGCAACTAAATCAATCAACATCTAATTCACGAAACTTTGTTCACATAACTCCAATTATACTTAGCATAAACTTAGGGCCTTCGCTTCGGGCTTCAATTTCTGCTGATTTGATTTCAATTGCTTCAACTAAAAAACAAAAATGGTTATATATAATGAAATGGAAAGGGTGAAAACTTCTTTAAGTGAGATAATGCTTGAGAAACCTGCCATTCACAGGTCCCCCACCAATGATATCTCCATTATGTTCCTGTAGCAGATAGGCATTATTCCCATGGTATGCCACAATTTTGAAAGGTCCCAACCACAGATGGTCGAATTTTCCATGTTTTCCTCTGCCTTCATTCCTGGCATCCCATTTAAACACCAAATCTCCCACTTTGAAATCATCGTCCTTAGTAAGCCTGTCAAAATCCTTTTTAATCCTATCTTGGTGTTGTTGAGAGTTCTTGAAGGCTTTCTCTCTTGTTTCCTGAACATTTATTAGTTCATTTTTCCTCCTTTGAGTGGCATTTGGTTCAACATCTTGATCTTGTAGCAATGTCATCACTAGAAATCCTAATGAAGTAGGAAAAATTGCCTCTGTGCCATACACAATCTGGAAGGGTGAAGTGGCAATAGACATTTTAGTAGTGATCCCGTCACACCATAGTGCATGGATAAGCTTCTTCTTCCAAGTCTTTTTGTTATCTTGCAACCGTTTTTTGATAATTCTGGTCAAACTTTTATTGGATGACTCAGCCAACCCATTACATTGGGGGTAATAATTTGTGGAATGGCCAAGAGTTATATTGTAATCATTGCAAAAATTTTCCATCTTTTTGGACTTGAATGCTATTGCATTGTCAGTAATGATTTTAATTGGACAACCAAATCTAGATAAAATATTGTTTTCCAAAATTGAATGATAAAAATATCTATGAATTGCCTTGTGGGGATTTCTTCAATCCACTTGGTGAAGTAGTTTGTGGCTGTCAATATCCACTTATGCTGAGCCGAGGACTGTGGATGATTTTCTCCTATGAAATCAAGCCCCATTGTCTAAAAGGTGCTTCAACTGAGATATGTTTCAAAGGAAAAGGCTGTAGTTTTCTCTTCCCATAAAAAAATTGGCATTCATGACAACTTGAAACTTCTTTGTAAACATCAGAAAAAATGCTAGGCCAATAGAAACCTTCCCTCAAAATTTTGTGCAGAATAGTTTTCCAATAATTGTGTCCTCCACTATCACCTTTATGAAACTCTCTGATGGTTTTTTCCACTTCTTCCTCCAACAAACAACTCAGCAAGATCCCACTTGGATCCTTCCAATACAAATATTGGTTTAGAATACAAAACTTTGCTGCTTTTAGCTTCAAAAACTTGGCCTTGGTTTTGCTCAATTCAGGAGGAGCCTGCAAATTTCTCAACACATAAATAATTTCAGCATACCATGGGGAGTCAAGGAATTTTTGGGAAACTTGAGGGACCTTTTCTTCTTCTGAATCTACTGATAAGTCAATAATGAAATTAATCCCCAAGAGCTCACAATTTGACTATGCCATCAGATTTGCAAGTCCCTTCCCCTTGATCAACTTTGTAGGTTTGATCTCGAGGTCATACTCCAACAACACAACTATCCACTTGGCCCTTTTACCCTCAGGATTAGGCTGGGTCAAAATGTCCTTCATAGAACTGCTGGGCACATAAGCAACGGTATGGGTATGAGAATGCAAGATATAAAATCTAAACTCCTTTAGGGCCTTGAACAACGCATATGCTTGATTTTCCATGATATCATACTTTAGTGGGGAATCCCTCAATGTACTGCTATAGTAGGCTATAGGCCTCTCAAAGTTCTGTTCATATTGTTGTAACAAAAAACCAGCAATGGTGTGTTCTGAGGAAAAAGAAAACAATATAAAGTCTTTTGCAAAATTGGGACTAGTCAACACTGGGGCCTTAGTTAATGCCACTTTAATATTTTCAAAGGAATTTATGGATTCAGGAGTCCACTTTATACCACTTCCTTTCTTGAGCATGTTAGTGATATGCTTTATGATTTTAGCCATATTAGGGATGAACCTTCTCAGAAAATTTACTTTCCCTAGGAAAGATTGTACTTCTTTCTTGCTTCTAGGTGTGCCAATTTTTAGGATTCCTTCAACTCTACTAGTATCTATATTTATTTCCTCCTTTTAAATGATGTGACCAAGCAAATTTCCCTCTTCCATGCCAAAATTAGACTTCTTGGGGTTCAATGAGATGCCAAACTTCCTACATTTATGAAAAGATCTCCTTAGATGTTTAAGATGTTCATCATCATAAATTGAATATACAGTGATATCATCTAAGTAAATAACAATAAAATTATCTTTATCATTAGCAAAGGCTATATCTATAGCCCTTTTGAAAGTTGCTCCTGCATTCATGAGCCCAAAATGAATTTTGGCATACATGAAGGTGCCCCATGGTGTTGTAAAGGTTGTCTTTTCCTGATCATTAGGGTGTACCATGATTTGGTTGTACCTAGAGAAACCATTTAACATTGATATTTTTTGAGAACCAACCACCTTCTGCAGACTGTGATCCATCTTTGGCAGCGGGTAATTTTCCTTGAGAGATAGCCTATTCAGATTTCGAAAGTCCACACATAATCCGATCTCTCCACTTTTCTTCCTGTCAGGTACCAAATTTTACACCCACTTAGAAAATCTCAAAGACAATATGATCTTGGCTTCAAACAACTTCTTTATCTCTTTTTCAATTAATGGCAACAACAAATGCTTAATTCTTCTTAATTTATGCTTGAAAGGTTTGTGATCCTCCTTGATTGGAATCACATGCTGAATCACCTTAGTATCATAAACCTTTAGATCTTCATAACTCCATGCAAAAACATAAGGAAATTATTTCATTAAATTGATATACCTTTGCTTGACCTCTGGGCTAAGTGTCTTGGATAGCTTGATGATTTTGGGATCTTCCTGAGTCCCAATGTTGCAATCTTCAACATCTTCATCATTACCAGTAATTTTAGGACTTTTGGCTACATCATTGTTGTCAAAGAGTTTTTCTAATGGGACCAGGCCTTTGGGAATGATGTTATTTTTCAGCTGCATTATATCCTTACCGACAATCTGATTCTTGAAATAGTCATTATTTGCAAACACAGGTGCATCTTCTTCTTCACAACAACATTCCTCATCAATATTCAAATTTTCAAATTCACCCTCCATTTTAAGGAAACTCTCTACTTGTTTATCATGTTCGAAAACTTGCCAGTACTTAATATTATCAGGTACTGTTGGCCTATACTTGACCTCAATCTCATATCCTCTGTTAGGAAAAAATTGAATTTTGAAAACTGAGGTTGAAGTAGCTAAAGCATCAACAATCTGATTCTGCCCCCTTGGAATCACTGAGAGACTATATTATGAAAATTCTTCAAGAAGGTCAAGCACTATATTCCTATATGCTCTTAATCTGGGATGCTTTGCTTGATATATACCCTTTACCTGATTTATAATAAACTCACAATCTCCATGTATATCTATTCTCCTAGCACCCATTTCTTTCAAAGTATTCAATCCTAACACTAATGCCTCATATTCAACCATGTTTTTTGTGAAATCAAAAGCAAGCTTGTAAGAACAAAGTTTTGTGCTAAATCTGGGGGGTTAATCCACACACTAGCTCCCGTTCCTTCTCTACTGAAAGCTCCATAAAAGCTCATGTTTCACATCTCATTTTCTTCACTGTTTTGTTGATCTAAAATTTCCTCAGTTTGCTGATCAGATTTGTCTTTAGCAGTCATATAAGTCTTTGGTACCTTCTCTCCAAAACTCGAATCATTAAAGAAAATGGAAGAACCAATCTCAGTCTCCACAGAGTAAATGGGATGGTTGTTTGGCTGGGATTTGTTACTGACCATGTATTTGAGAAAAAGTTCCCTGTACAACCTCCTATCTTGTCCAAAAACATGGATAGTGGCATATGGCATATCCATTTGCAAAGTCCCTTTCAGCTTTGCAGCCCAGGATCTAGATAACAACATGCCAAATTTAGGAGGGATATTAGCAACCACCACATCCATGACCATATTTTTTGCTGGAATTTGAGACAAAGATACCACTAGATCTTTGATTAGGCCTAAGCACTTCACCTTCCTTGAATCAAAGGAGAAAAGGTCTTTGTAAGGCCTTGTAATGTCCAGACCTAATTGGTCCATGACCACCTTGGGCATCAGATTATGGGATGCTCCTGAATCTAACATGGCATTGTGAAAAGTCATATCATGAATATTTAGACTAACATAGAAAGGAGGGACCTCATCAACATCACTACTCTCCTATACACGTGGGCCAAATAAGATGGCAGGATGATCATCTTATATATTTAAAGTATCAGAAGTTTCTTCCATATTGAGCATCTTAATGATCTGATTTCTATATTCACTATTCTTTATCAACTCATTGAATGGAACATAGATTTTAATTTTTGCCATCTCACTTTCAAAGTTAAAGGAAGATGAGGTTTTTTCTACATCTTTGATGACTGTCTCCTTTCTTCATTCATGTACTTTCTTTGGAGGCTCTTCCTTCTTCTTTCCTTTCTCCACAACATCCTTTGCAACAAATTCCTTCTTAGGCCGACTTGAAGAAGGTGTATTATTTTGAGATTATTTGGTAGGATTTCCCTTTGGAGGATTTGCAGGCACCTTTTTACTTCGAAGATTATATTGTTTCTGGAATTGCATGATGGCATTTTGCAGTCCTTTCTGATAGTCTTCCTTTTCCATTGACAACCTTTCATCATTCTCCTACATGAATATATCATTTGCATCCATGAATTGATCATGTTCTTCTTTAGTTAAAAACACCTCTGTTTCATCACCATCACAACAATGCATATTGTCTTCAAAAGTTTCATCAAAGTTTTCATTTACATAGTTGTTTTGAAAATAAGGTCTTATTTGCTGGTCACCCTGGTTCCTCTGGTCTCTTTGTCTGATCTATGGAACTGCTGGTCTCCTTTGATTTCTGGGTGGAAAATCAGCCTGCTCTCCGGTGTTAGGCTTATTATCTAAGGACATCCTTTCCATGCGTTTCTCCATGGTATTCATCATCAATTCAAATCTCTCTTCCGATGACTGTGAAGTTGAAGGCTGTGCCTTATATTGAACCTTCTTTATGTCTCTATCAGAACTATATTTGATCTTTCCTGAAGCCATTAGATTTACTTCAACTTCTATTTCATCACTCATCATATCATCTAGTGAATTGTATCTTCTTTCTCTTAACAACAAAGAAAAATCACTTTCAAAGGAATCAACATATCTAAGTTGAGAAGCCCTAGGAGGAAGTTTTACTTCAACATGAATTGAATTGTAAACTTTCATAAATCTAGCTGAAAACTCTTGTATCGTTTCATCAAGTGACCTTATCATGTTGTTATACTGAGTTAGAAAATGAAGGGGGTTTTTCTTGTTATCCCACTTTGCAAGAAAAATTGTTTCAAAGGCCGCAAAATCTAGGATACTTGCTACTGGGAGGGCTCTGAACCATTTTCTTACTTCACCTGTGAGACTTTGTGAAAACAACCTCATTTTTGCATCTTCATAATCTACTTCTTCTAGGCATACAAATCATTAAACTAGTCTAAGTGTTTTTGGGCTGACACATTGCCTTCAACATCATACAACTAATCCTCTAATTATAGCCCCAGGGTAAATCATGTAACTAAGCAAGTAGAAGAAGGGGGGAAAACCTAGCTACCATAGCTGCAGGAATAACTTGAAGTGGCTAATTATTCTGAGTAGGGATCACATCGGGTCTAATAGAGGTAGCTGAAATTAAATCTCAGAACCTCTTCTCATCAAATATGATTTCATTCAAATTGGATTCAGATCTAGTTCTGAACAGATTTTGCTCAAATTTCAAATCAAAATCAAGGTATTCAATGATTTTTACTCCATCTTTGGGCAGAGATAGATTTCTGTCCAAACAAAAAACTGGGCTTATTGGCCTTTCTTTTATTTTGTGTACATTTTTCTCAGGGTTATAGACAAGGATTATTGCTTCTAGATTTGGATTTCTTCTGGTATGAATTCTCTTGGGAGTGTTGGGTATGTGTTATATTCTTTGCATGTGTGTGTGTGGGTGCGTCAGATATGACAACTGCCTCTGACGATCCCTCGTACTAGTGCTCTATTTGTGCCGTGTGCACCGAGCGCTCTCCTAGGGGGGGGGCAGGTATGCCCCCCCCTGGTTACGTGCAGCCTTCGACAACAGGTGGCAGCTCGAGGCTGACGGGGTTTGGGGCAGCACCCCGAAAATTGTTTTTGGGTGGTTTTTGCTATTTTTAACAGATTTTGCTATTTTTAGCGGTTTTGTAAATTAATCCCAGATTAAGAGATTAGGGTTTTGGTATCTACGGAATACCTAAAAACATTGTATATATTGTATGGTGAATGGTGAAATTCGATATATTGAATATAAGAAAGGTTTTCTCGGTTGAGGGTTTTCGGTATAAATCTCTGTGTACTATGTGAATGAGCCATTGATTAAATTATGTTTTGCTTAAGAATCTATATGCATTGCTTTACTTCACAGGTTTAAAACTTACAGGGAGCTAGGATTTCTTGCTCAAATTACTTTATGCTACTCTTCTCTTTATAATGGATTCGCCAGGGTAAATTTGGTTTCAGCCAATAAGGTGTTTGATTCACTTTCACCCTCGGGATATCAAATTTGAAGCTTTAAGTTTTTCTTTTACTAGGGAAGATTTCACTTTCATCCCCGACAGCGACACCAAAATGTTAGCACTCTGTAAATTTGTTCGACTGATAAAAAAAATGACAGAGGTAACCTAAAAACCACTTTATATCTGGGTACTAGCCTGCTCAACTCAGAGAGGGATCACTCCTGTAACTTGGTCTTTTGCTGACAAGGAAGGGGAGGGACACTTAGGGCTATGGATTCAAACTTATGAAAATGAATAGAAGCAATGAATGGTTGGTAGAACTCTCTAGAGGATAAAGGCTAAATGAGGCAATAAATCTGAGTTATAAATTATAATTTGTAGAGTGTAAGAAGAAAGGATAAACATATAACTGTATCAGAGAATTAAATAAATGAATTCTGACTTAGTTAGGAAGAACTTAACATAGTTTAAATTTCTTAAGCCGAGAGTGTCACAAGACGAATTTTGGGCCTTTAACTATCCAATTTAAACAGAAGACAGTGAAATGAAACCGAGAACACAAGAAATACATAGAAAGAAAGAGGATGGAACTCATACCACCACCATTAGAATCTTTTCATGGAAAATTTAGGACATCTGCATGTGTATTCTATACAGCTTCAGAAAACTACATTCAAGTTCCAAATAGATAAAATCACGCCCTTTCACTTCTGCCAACCTCTAATACATTTGGAACTCCTAATATTTATACAAGTTGAGTTCCTTCGGTTTGAAACCGATTGCAATGATTAAAATGAAACGCTTTGGTTTTGAAATCATTTACAATGATTACAAAGAAACGTTTCGGTTTTGAAACCGATTACAATGATCAACAAGAAAATGTTTCTTGATTTGGATTCAGACTCCTCTGGCATTTCAGTCCCTTTTCCTCACCACTTGTTCCTATTTGGTATTCCACATGATCTGCCATCTTTATTGACATCTGGACATCATCTAATGGGCCCTGGAAAACTGCATTTTGTCTTACATAACCTAATTATTTCCTTCCATTACAAGTCAGAAGGAATATCATAATCTGTCATTTCCTGTATCAGAATTTCCAAGTCAATGCAAGAAGCATATGACATGACCGACAATCCAAGCTTGATTGATTTGAACTGATTCAGAATTTCAAAGTCTGTAATCAGATGCTCAACTAATGTAGCTCCTTTCAGATTCTCCTCCAGGGTTTCGAACTTGGAATAATCCATTATACACTGAGTCAAATGAGCATTGCATTCTTCCCGATCATACAAATTTCCCTTGCCATCCCAAAATGGTGGAAGTCCTTTGGTAAACAATTCTTCAAAAAAATCCTTGAACTCCTGTACAATCTGTTCCATCTGTGTTGCCTTGGTTTGGACTGATTTCAATAGGTTATGTTTAGAAATAACCTTCTTGGACCAGATAATCAATGTAGTTCTATATTTAACCCCAATAATATGAAGGTCTGCAGTAGGAACAATGTTGAGTATATTTATGGCATTCTAGGCCCATTTTGATGGTTTCTTTGCTAAAGTTTCATTCACAATAGTGCACCTGCTTCTGGATGTGATGGATATACTATCTTTATCATTAATGAAATTCAAATATACTCTGAACTTGGTAGCTTCAACAACTATAGAGTCCCAGATGATATGTTTTCCCCCTGCAATAAGCATTTGCTTCTTAAACTCATCTTCAATTTGTCTATTCTTTCTTGCAAGACTTCATTTTCCTTTTGAAATTGAGCTATACTTTCATCCTTTACCTATAATTCCTGCTTTAATTTCTCTATGCTTCCTTTCATCCCTTTGATTTCTCCTTCTTTCAAGCTAACTTGTGACATAGCTTGGAAAAGTCCTTCAGTGTTTGACCCAACTTCTGTAGTAGGAGCTACAACTACAACCTTGTTTATCAATTCTGTCTTCTCTTGTGACCATTTCACCTTTTCCTGTTCTAGTTGCAACACCCTAGCCTTGTAGTCCAATGTCTCCTGATGAAGTGTTTCCTTTTCCTATTCTAGAGCAACCAATTCTGCTGTTTGTGGATGCTCTGTAGCAAACATTTTCAATTTCTTATTCAAACTTTGAATTTGTTTTTCCTTCTCATCCAATGAAGATTTCAATCCTTGGGGGCCTTCAGATTCCAACCTCTTGACTCGAGTCTACCAAGCTCTGCTGGATACCTTTTCCTGCCTCAACTGTCCTTCCAATTTCATTGCATAAGATGATAGTTTTGAATTCTTCAAGCTTAAACTCAAGTAATCAGAATACAACATATCACTGATATGCTTATGGAATTTGACCTTGTCTGGAGCACTTATGTTATCATATCTTATCTTTATTTCAGAGACTTTGTCTTCATTTGCAACTACAATGTTAAAGGTCCTCTTTTCAACATCCTTTACTGTGAACAGAGAAGCTTTATGCTGATAAATATTTTCCACTTCAGGGACTAAATCCCTCATCTCACGCAGAGCTGTGTTTCCCTTTTCAACATACTGTTTTTCCAAATATTATCAAGACTGATAAGCTAAATCAGATGTTTTAAAAATGTATTTCTTACTGCTAAAAATCCTTGATCTTCCTTCACTTTGGAGTTTAATTTCCTTTTCAACTTCTACAGTTCTTTTACCACTTTCCACCATATCTAGATTTACTTGTTCTTTGGGCCGTTCTTCTTATAAATCCACAATATGTGCTGGCTGTGAAACTTTCATATTCTTAGGAGAAGTCTACTGATCACTGGTGCCCATGGCCTCTGAACTGCTTCTCTTGTTGTAAACACTTATTTTAGGAACTTTGATTATTAGTTTCTGAGAAGCTTGTTGTGTTTGAATTTGTTACAGGGTTTCCTCCACTTGCTGTGTTTGAATTGGTTGCAAGATTGCTTCCATATCAATACAGACTTCTAGGTTTTCCAGCGTATCAAAACCCTCAACCTGTTCATGATCATAAGGGGCATGTTTGTTCATCAATATTCTCTTGGATATGATTTGGTGTGGATCATACCTTATTCCATGTCACTGTGCAAAACCAAACTCTTTGATCTTTTCTTTAACTTGAGATAAGCATGATCTCGATTTGATAATGAAAGGGCCAATGATAAAATGGAACTTGAGGTTGGAGGCTTTGTGCAATTTCAGGAAATGATTTGTCTCGGATATATTTATCTACCTGATGAATTCAAGGGCAAAGATTCCAGGAGTCAGGAAAATGGGAAATATGTGAGAGGATTCATGACATCCATAAACCCATATTATTGTTTGGTGCATGAATAGTACCCAATCCCACACTCTGTTCGATGGATTTGGATTTAAATAGCTTCTCATGTCATCCAAAACTCTAGGTAGTCCGGTGTTTAAAATAAAACTATAAACTTTGGACATGACTTTGTTGATGAAGATAAGTAATGTAATCCTTTTACATTCAGTTGACACAAATGCTGCTTTAGGAAATTCTCTCTTATTGGTTTCTAGGAAAATTCTCAATAGATAGGTTGTTGATACTGAGAGGGGGGTGAATCAGTATCAAGTACAGTTTAAAAACATTTTCCAAATTATACTTAAACCATTCAATTATATCCAATGAGCAATGAACAATAGTATAAGAGTTACACCAATACACCACAATACACCATGCACAATATATATGA
>JZKD02S2018600.1:0-17053 GCA_000966675.3 Picea glauca | reverse complement strand
GGGGACGCGTCCCTGTGGAACACTGCAAAAAGTTACTTGTCATCCACAAAGTAAAGGAGACTAAGTCCAACTACAAGTAAAACATTCCACATGTACATAAAACCCTCATGAGAAGGGAACATATCACAAAAGGAGGCATTGATTTGGTTTAGGTGCTCAACATTCCCTTGAAAATGTGTAGTCCAAGCCTCAAAACACGATGTGAAAGCCTCCCAAGCAAGGAAAGTGGCAACGTCTAGCCTCCAAGTGTGGAACGACCTAATGGAAAGAGTGAAAAGACCCTCAGAAGGCGGACAACTCCTCTAATCAAGCTCATAAATCCTCAAAAAATGCCTCCAAGATATGACCTTGTCCAAATCTCAAGCAAAGAGGCCTCCACAAAGCATGGAAATTGACCCTCCAAGTCAAATCAAGTCATAATATCCCCCAATAGCATAATGTCCACACATGTGGGGTTTGTTGATATTATGGTAGCTGCGGAAGGTATTAACCTCCACTTGTAACCTTTGACGAGACTAGAATATTTCTGGAAGCAAGAGAAACCCTAAAGCCTTGGACAATAACCCTAGAAGACAAGTCGGCTAAAAACAATAATTAATATTGAGTTTTTAGCCCCCAGGAAGAGAAGTTGGCCCAGACAGCTAAAAAGGAGTCGTATAAATATAGGGTGCTAGAGCTCATTTGGGACTCACTCACTCGTAACTGTAGAAAACCAGTTGTGCGCAAGTTTGGAGAGGAGTTGTAACTTGTATTTTCGGTCTTTCTGGCTTGGACTTTATGCTTGGTCTTTGGTTATCTTTTCTTGGTGCACTAGCCTTGGTTGGCTATTAATTTGCTACCAAAATTCTTCTCTCTGTCAAGGTTAAGGTTTTCGGGGGTGGCCTTTGTGCCTATGGTTGGGTGACAATATTGCTATATTTTCTATGGTTAAACGAGCACACTCACTTTTCTAATAGGTTATGGGCCCACTCCTCCTTCAGTCAGTCTAACCACTGGAAGGAAGCTAAGCCATAAGATTATCAAGCTTGTTGAAGAACTGGGACTAGGGTTTCTAGCAGGTGTAGTTATTGAAGCATTGCCGCTAGGGTTACTAGCAGGTGCAGCTGCAAACCCTAAAACTCTTGCCCAACACCTTATGATGGAACACCTTACTCAAGGAGACGATATTCTAGTGCGCCTTAGTCTGTCACACCTATTGGCACTCTGAGAAGGCAAAAACGTCAAAATTGAGATTTTGGGTCAGTCAACGTTTGACTAGTCAAAGTCAAAGTTTGACCAACTATCAGTCCACAGAAATCATGAATGAAAAGACAGATCATCTACACTATTCAGCTCTTACAGGAACTCTTGAAGATGACATGTGGATAATTGACAGTGGAGCTTCCAGACATATGATAGGAGACCAGGTTAGACTCTCCAGTTTAAATGAAAAGAACACATCCTATAAGGTAGAACTTGGAGACAAGAACACCTATCCAGTCGAAGGAATTGGTCAAAGCCTCCATCAAATTAAAATCAGGTAACAATGTTCATTTGAGTAATGTCTTATATGTACATGGTTTAGAAAATAACCTTTTATACATATCTTTCCTAGAAGATAAAGGAAATAGAATAGCCTTTGTGGATGGTGAAGTACTAGCTTGGTCTAGAGACTCTAGCATAGAGAATGCTAGTGTTATTGGAACTCGTGAAGGCAGATTATACAGACTACTAGAACAAAATGATGCAGCTCTTATACATCATGAGGTCAATCCCAATGAACTTTGGCATAAAAGGTGTGCTCATCTTAACTATCAAGCATTACCTTTCCTCAAGAAAATGGTTGAAGGAATACTAGAACTACAATCTACACATGAAGGAATTTGCAGAGGATGTGCACTTGGTAAATTTTTTATGAAGCCATTCTCAAGTAGCAATAATAGATCTAAGGAAATCCTAGATCTAATACATTCAGATGTTTGCGGTCCGATGCCAGTAAAATCTCTAGGAGGTTCTCTTTATTATGTAACCTTCATAGACAATTACTCAAGAAAGGCTTGGTTATATCTCTTGGAGATAAAAGACGAAGTTTTCAACAAGTTTCAAGAATTTAAAGCATAAATAGAAAACCTCACAAGCAAGAAAATCAAGACTTTGAGAATAGATAATGGAGGAGAATACACATCCAAGGAATTTGTTGCCTTTTGCAAATCAACAGGGATTAGGAGGGAGCTAACCGTTCCTCATAATCCTCAACAAAACTGTGTAGCAGAAAGGAAGAATAGATCCATTGAGGAAACCATGAAGGCACTAATGAATGGTCAAGGTTTATCCATGTATTTATGGGGATAAGCAACCATGCCAACAATATATGTTCATAATAGAAGTCCCCATCACATACTGAAGGATATGACTCCAGAAGAAGCCTTCTTAGAAAAGAAACCCAATGTGGAACACTTAAGAATCTTTGGGTGCCCTGTTTACATTCATATCCCCAAAGATAAAAGAAAGAAACTAGAACCTTCAGGAAAGAAGGGCATATTTTTTGGATATAGTGAATCATCCAAAGCCTAGAAAATCTATATTCCAGAACAACATAAGATTGAAGTCAGTAGAGACGTAACCTTCAATGAGAAGATGGCCTTCAAGAAATCAATAGAAGAACCCATGGAAGAAGAAGAATATGAAGAGCCCAAAGAAGAAAGCACTTGTCTCCCAGAAAGTCAGAATGAAGAACCAGAACAACTTGATCATTCAATGCAACCATGTGAACCTATTGAATCAGTCATTGTACCCAAAACTAGAAAACGTCCAGCTTGGATTGAAGCTACTTTACAAGAAGCAGAAAAACTCAAATCCCCAAGTGGCACCTTCAGAGAAAGAAAAAAGTCCAAAAGATTCTCCAACTATGCAACATGTATGACAAAATTTATAAATGAAGAACCCACCACATTTGAAGAAGCAACTCAGAAGAAACAATGGAAAGAAGCCATGACAGAAGAACACTAGTCTATCATGAAAAATGATGTATGAGAAATCGTGCCTAGACCTAAGGAAAAATCAGTGGTAACTTCAAAATGGGTCTATAAGATCAAACATGCAGTAGATAGAAGTGTGGACAAATACAAGGCAAGGTTCGTAGCTAGAGGTTTCTCCCAGAAGGAGGGAGAAGATTATGACGAAACCTTTGCTCCTGTTGCCAGATATACCTCTATTAGAGCCATTATGTCTCTTGCTGCTTCCATGGGATGGAGTCTACATCAGATGGATGTAAAGACAACTTTTCTCAATGGAGCAATTGAAGAAGAAGTATACATTGAGCAACCTCAAGGTTTTGAAGTACATTCTAGAGACACTCATGTTTGCAGATTAAAGAAATCCCTGTATGGCCTCAAGCAAGCTCCTAGAGCTTGGTATGCCAGAATTGATAGTTACTTAGTAAGACTTGGTTTCTCTAAGAGTCATGCAAATCCAAATCTCTTCTACAAGGTTGTGAACAATGCATCTGTGATTCTATTTTTGTATGTCAACGACTTATTCTTATTAGGTGTAGAGTCTCTCATCACCCAGTGTAAAAAGGAATTAACTTCTGAGTTCGATATGAAAGATCTTGGTCTCATGCACTATTACTTGGGACTACAAGTATGGCAAAAGCGTGGTGAAGTCTTCCTTAGACAAGGAAAGTATGCAGTGAAGATTCTTCAGAAATTTGGAATGATGGATTGCAAATCCATGGCCACTCCTATGACCACAAACATAAGAAAAGGAAGAAACTTGGATTCTGATCCAGTAAACCCGTCCCTATATCAACAATTGATTGGGTCGTTGATGTATCTAGTGAATACTCGACCAGATATTTGCTTTGCTGTAAACACCTTAAGCCAGTTCTAGGTGGAACCCAAACATGAGCATTGGATCACTGCAAAGCATGTTTTGAGATATATTCGTGGGACAATAAACTATGGTTTAAGATACACCTCATCCAGTGATATACAACTTCATGGATTCACAGATTCAGATTTGGCAGGGACTGCAGATGACATAAGGAGTACTTCAGGGATGTGTTTCAGTTTGGGCTCTGCTATGATATCATGGGCTAGCAGGAAACATAAGTCTGTCGCACTCAACACAACATAAGAAAAATATATCACAACATGTGAGGCATGTACTAAAGCATTATGGCTGAGGAAGCTGATTTCTGGATTATTTGATCAGGTACTAGATTCGACCGTAATATACTCTGACAATCAAAGTTGTACGACGCTATCAAAACTCCCAGTGTTTCATGATCGGTCGAAACATATTGAAATCAAATACTACTTTATTCGTGATAAAGTCCAGGAAGGAGAAGTGAAACTCGAGTATATCTCCATAGATGAGCAGGTAGCAGATATTCTGACAAAGCCTTTGTCTAGGATAAAGTTTGCGTACTTATGAGACAAGATGGGGCTCGTGGAGAAAACTCCCTTAGCTAAAAGGGAAGAGATGGCTCCCCAGGTTGGGAGGGAGCACTGATACATATTATTGATTCATGGGTAGTCATTTTCCAGTTTGGAAAATGGTCCAGGTTGGGCCAGTGCCTTTCTAGTCCGGAAAGTGGTTTGAGGTTTCTGACGGACAGGCATTTTCCAGTTCGGAAAATGGTCCAGATTGGACAATCATTTTCGTAATGAAAATGGTCCGATATATTGCTGATGTACCATAGACAACGATTCCCGTTGTGACTAGTGTGGGGGAATGATCTAGGACAATCATTCTTCTTGGTAGTCACTCTGAGTAGTGGTCAAGTAGAATGGTCCGCCTGGCTGGGCAATCATTCTTTCAAAGTTCACAGTTATGAGCAGTTTCGAAGAATGGTTCGTTTTGGAGGTTGGTGCAGGACAATCATTTCCTTAGGAAATGGTTCGGATAGTCATTCCCTAGGGTAAACTCATTCTCTCCAAGTTGCACTATGATTAGTGCTGGAGGAATGACCTAGTTAGGTGAATGGTCCAGGTTCAACAATCATGGACATGCATTCCCTAGCACATACTCATTCTCTCCAGGTTGCACTATGATTAGTGCCGGAAGAATGGCCCAGGTAGGTGAATGGTCCAGGCTCAGAAATCAGGGACAATTATTGTTCTATGCTTGGGAAGAATAGTCCAGATAGCCCATGGCTGATGTTTTATTTTCTAAGGGCATATGCTCTTCCAGATCTCACAGATGTGAGTGGAAGAATGGCCCAGATGACTTAGTTTGTATCATGATATTGTTTATGCAGATTGATATCAAATTATATGGTTGTTGTAGAGACTGTATGTCTCTGGATAGTAGTTGTATGCTACTGTGGTGGATGTGATCCACTGATAGTGACTGTGGGTCATTGGTTAGTAGTAGCGTGCTACTGAGAGTGGTTGTGTACCACCGGATAGTAGTTGTATACTACTATGAATAGACACAGTAGTGTTCTATTGGATGACATTGTTCTGATTGCCATGGAGACTATCCAGTTCGATAGTGATGATGGTGCTCGTTATTTGATCATGAGATAGCCTGCGTGGCTATGTTGCTGCTACCGATTGAATGGTCTGTTTGTGCTCAAGACTATTGTCTTTTATACCTTCCTAGCTAGGAGGGAGTGTTGATATTATGGTAGTTGCAGGAGGTATTAACCTCCACTTGTAACCTTCGACGAGACTAGAATATTTCGGGAAGCAAGAGAAACCCTAAAGCCTTGGACAATAACCCTAGAAGACAAGTCGGCTAAAGAGAATAATTAATATTGAGTTTTTAGGCCCCAGGAAGAGAAGTCAACCCAAACAACTAAAAAGTAGTATAAATACAGGGCACTAGAGCTCATTTGGGACTCACTCACTTGGAACTGCAGAAAACCAGTTGTGTGCAAGTTTGGAGAGGAGCTGTAGTTGCAGCTACTGCAACTTGTATTTTCGGTCTTTCTGGCTTGGACTTTCTGGTTGGTCTTTAGTTATCTTTGCTTGGTGCACTAGCCTTGGTTGGCTATTGATTTGCTATCGGAATTCTTCTCTCTGTCAAGGTTAAGGTGCTTAGGGGTGGCCTTTGTGCTTATGGTTGGGTGACAATATTTCTATATTGTCTATGGTTAAATGAGCACACCCACTTTTCTAATAGGGTTGGCCTTCATATCAAGTGTAGAATAGCTTAAAAATGATGAATGAAGAGAACACTCTAGCATATGTGACATGTCATGCAATGATGTGACCCATGCAAGTGTAAATAGCCCCAAAGAGCCTTAGATGTTGTGACCGATGTCTTGGGATACATGTACTGCCTCGAGATTTGTGATATTGCCTCGAGAAACATGAAACATAGTGAGCATGTTCAAAATTCTCTCCAAGAGATGGCCAAAGCATGACAAATAAATAAGATGGGGGTCCATGGTTAGGCATAAGATAAGTTTGCTATAAATATGTATGGCAACCTTTACAACATGAGCAACACTTTTACATTACATACAAAGAAGTGAGAGAGACTAGAAGTTCCCCTGGATCATGTGTCCTAGTAGATCCATCCCAAGACACTCATATACCTACCCAGGTCATAAATGACGACATGATGGCGAGTTATTGCCACCAAGAGATAGTTAGCTGGAGCCATAAGAGCAAGGCATATCTTGAAATGGGGACTAAAAGGACGAGCCATGACTGACCACAAAGGCTCTGGAGATACATAGATCATCTAAGCATGACCCAATACAATACATTAGTACAAAGATAACAACACGTTTGGCTCATCATGATACCATGATACACATAGTCTGCTCATATGATGGACCACATCTGGCAAAACAATATAGGGTGCACTAAAGTGAATCTAAGGTGTAACATAGGGCATATAAGCAAAGTTTGCAGGAAGTTATCGTGGGATGAAAAATACAACCAAGAACATTCTTTCGATGATCGATCCAAAGAAACAAAATAATGTGATTGAACACAAGTAGGAGGAAGAGTTCTATGTGTTCATGGCCAAGAACACGGATTCAAAGAGCAGTAAGGATGATTGATACGTTGATTTATGAGCATCTAGACATTTTACTAACAACATTGATTGATATGTTGATTTTGAAGAGGATAAATTCCCATCCGATTTTGTTGTGTTGAGTGGTAGAAAAGAATACAGGATTAAAGGAAAGGGAAATGTCTTGCTTCAGCTAAGAGGTAAGAAGGTAATGATTAAGATGTTTATTATGTTCCTTGTTTGGAGAAAAATCTACTTTTGATAAGTAGTATAATGAAGCATAGCCCACACTTAAATATACATTTCAGCGATAATAAGTGTTTTCTTGTTGATAAGAATAGCCAAAAGATGGTTGCTATGGATGTGGAAGAGAAAGGTTTATTCCAGTTTGATAGAAGTTGAGAATGCAGGATTCATTCAGTAGAAAGATGGCTGTAATTTCACTGAAAACTCAGCCATGATGCCTAGGCCAGAAAGGTGTCATGTGTGACAGAGCTCAAGAAATGAAGCCCTAGATGATGTTGCTGCTGAGACAAGTGAAAATCAAAAGGAAGAGAAGGCAAACAACAGGTATACTATGCATTATCTACTGTAATTCATAAGAAGACGACCCTTAGGAAGGGTGAAAATGAAATGGTAAAATGAGATAGTGCTTCCTCAAAGAAGCAAACACAATTTTTTTATGTATTGAACTGTAAAGATGGGGAGGAGGTGAGATCAATGAACAAGCCAAGTTCAATGTCAATGGTGGAAATGATGAGTCTCTGTTCAACCAACATTGGCTTTCATCTGACTGGTGAGTCAATGGTTAGACAAAAGGATGGTGATGTAAATTGTATACAGTTCACTTCTAGTCACTATTTTGAAGATCTTGTCTTGTGAACTACAAACATCTTGCTTGTCCAAATCTTTTGTCTTTTTGTATTTTGAACAAGCATGTAAAATGACCATTATGGGAGGGTGTTAGAGATAATGGTCATAATTAGAACTTAGACACATAATAAAGGCTCACTAATACAATGATGTAATAATGAGTCATTTAATATAGTAATTATTGTAGTGGTTATTAGTTAGGTATATATGAGTTACATAACATACTCTTCTCCTACTATGTAATGAGACATTGCATCATCTACTGACATATGAATAATCCACTCTTTATTATTCTAATGTGTACTACTATCCACGCTTGTGTGTGTAAAACCGACACTCGGATTCTCCACGAGGAAGCTATGATCGATTTGCCAAATCCTAATGATTTTTTCCTTTCTCTGGAGAGCGAGCTTGTATAGACTATCTCTAAGAAGTTTGCCCAAATAGATACAAAATTTTGATCTATAATACCCTGATCTACCTTCTTTCAGATGTCGCTGGTCTTGTTACCTCTCAAACTCTCGCCCAAGAGGAAAAGTCATAACCTCAACGGGAGAGCCTAAAGGAAATTCTCAGGGAAGCCTCCCACTGTCACCTTGATGGCCTTGCCCCACACTTCAGACTGCAGAAAAGAGGTATCCTAGTCTAGGGTGGAATCCCTAAGGTCAATCTAGCTAAACTCGTTGTAGAAGCCTGAGTGTTAGTTAGCTTAGATTGAATAGTGAATGTGATTAATCAACAATCAATTTTGCCTTAAGTTAGAAATGTGATTAAGACATGCGAAATATTGTATGATCAACCATCAATGTTACACAAGTTTCCAAGATGTGAATTTAAGAAATAACCATGGACTTGTGTTAGAGTGATGGAAAGCTTTTTAAAAGAGTTGTGACAATCAAGTAAACCAGATTTGCTTATAACCACATTGATTTCTCAATTAAGCCTGAGATGTTCACACTTGTGTATAATCCAAGAATGATCAAATGTGCTCAGAAATAGCAGTAACCAGCAAATATAATCAATGATCGAACTCAGAATTAAGAGATTGTGGCATTCACCAAGTAATGCTTGTGATTGTAATTTATCATGAACATTAAGGTATCAGATTTCATGATCCATCCATCAACATCTTAGGGGCTTACATTGATCAACGTGCAAGAGTGCTTTAGATACGAAAAATTCCATTAATGTCATATTGTTCTATGTATGAAAATAATGCTATCAATGAAGCTTGATGAAGGTTTATTTGCTTAGAGTATGAAAGGCATAAGATGATCAGCAAGCATGAAAATTTCCAACACCATTAGATGAGATTACAACTCTGTTATCAAACCTCATTTAGCATGGAAATTATGCCCAGATTTCAGATTTANAAAGCCTCCATCAAATTAAAATCAGGTAACAATGTTCATTTGAGTAATGTCTTATATGTACATGGTTTAGAAAATAACCTTTTATACATATCTTTCCTAGAAGATAAAGGAAATAAAATAGCTTTTGTGGATGGTGAAGTACTATCTTGGTCTAGAGATTCTAGCACAGAGAATGCTAGTGTTATTGGAACTCGTGAAGGAAGATTATACAGACTACTAGAACAAAATGATGCAGCTCTTATACATCATGAGGTCAATCCCAATGAACTTTGGCATAAAAGGTATGCTCATCTTAACTATCAAGCATTACCTTTCCTCAAGAAAATGGTTGAAGGAATACTAGAACTACAATCTACACATGAAGGAATTTGCAGAGGATGTGCACTTGGTAAAATTTTTATGAAGCCATTCTCAAGTAGCAATAATAGATCTAAGGAAATCCTAGATCTAATACATTCAGATGTTTGCGGTCCGATGCCAGTAAAATCTCTAGGAGGTTCTCTTTATTATGTAACCTTCATAGACAATTACTCAAGAAAGGCTTGGTTATATCTCTTGGAGATAAAAGACGAAGTTTTCAACAAGTTTCAAGAATTTAAAGCATAAATAGAAAACCTCACAAGCAAGAAAATCAAGACTTTGAGAATAGATAATGGAGGAGAATACACATCCAAGGAATTTGTTGCCTTTTGCAAATCAACAGGGATTAGGAGGGAGCTAACCTTTCCTCATAATCCTCAACAAAACCGTGTAGCAGAAAGGAAGAATAGATCCATTGAGGAAACCGTGAAGGCACTAATGAATGGTCAAGGTTTATCCATGTATTTATGGGGAGAAGCAACCATGACAACAATATATGTTCAGAACAAAAGTCCCCATCACATACTGAAGGATATGACTCTAGAAGAAGCCTTCTTAGAAAAGAAACCCAATGTGGAACACTTAAGAATCTTTGGGTGCCTTGTTTACATTCATATCCCCAAAGATAAAAGAAAGAAACTAGAACCTTCAGGAAAGAAGGGCATATTTTTTGGATATAGTGTATCATCCAAAGCCTAGAAAATCTATATTCCAGAACAACATAAGATTGAAGTCAGTAGAGACGTAACCTTCAATGAGAAGATGGCCTTCAAGAAATCAATAGAAGAACCCATGGAAGAAGAAGAATATGAAGAGCCCAAAGAAGAAAGCACTTGTCTCCCAGAAAGTCAGAATGAAGAACCAGAACAACTTGATCATTCAATGCAACCATGTGAACCTATTGAATCAGTCATTGTACCCAAAACTAGAAAACGTCCAGCTTGGATTGAAGCTACTTTACAAGAAGCAGAAAAACTCAAATCCCCAAGTGGCACCTTCAGAGAAAGAAAAAAGTCCAAAAGATTCTCCAACTATGCAACATGTATGACAAAATTTATAAATGAAGAACCCACCACATTTGAAGAAGCAACTCAGAAGAAACAATGGAAAGAAGCCATGACAGAAGAACACTAGTCTATCATGAAAAATGATGTATGAGAAATCGTGCCTAGACCTAAGGAAAAATCAGTGGTAACTTCAAAATGGGTCTATAAGATCAAACATGCAGTAGATAGAAGTGTGGACAAATACAAGGCAAGGTTCGTAGCTAGAGGTTTCTCCCAGAAGGAGGGAGAAGATTATGACGAAACCTTTGCTCCTGTTGCCAGATATACCTCTATTAGAGCCATTATGTCTCTTGCTGCTTCCATGGGATGGAGTCTACATCAGATGGATGTAAAGACAACTTTTCTCAATGGAGCAATTGAAGAAGAAGTATACATTGAGCAACCTCAAGGTTTTGAAGTACATTCTAGAGACACTCATGTTTGCAGATTAAAGAAATCCCTGTATGGCCTCAAGCAAGCTCCTAGAGCTTGGTATGCCAGAATTGATAGTTACTTAGTAAGACTTGGTTTCTCTAAGAGTCATGCAAATCCAAATCTCTTCTACAAGGTTGTGAACAATGCATCTGTGATTCTATTTTTGTATGTCAACGACTTATTCTTATTAGGTGTAGAGTCTCTCATCACCCAGTGTAAAAAGGAATTAACTTCTGAGTTCGATATGAAAGATCTTGGTCTCATGCACTATTACTTGGGACTACAAGTATGGCAAAAGCGTGGTGAAGTCTTCCTTAGACAAGGAAAGTATGCAGTGAAGATTCTTCAGAAATTTGGAATGATGGATTGCAAATCCATGGCCACTCCTATGACCACAAACATAAGAAAAGGAAGAAACTTGGATTCTGATCCAGTAAACCCGTCCCTATATCAACAATTGATTGGGTCGTTGATGTATCTAGTGAATACTCGACCAGATATTTGCTTTGCTGTAAACACCTTAAGCCAGTTCTAGGTGGAACCCAAACATGAGCATTGGATCACTGCAAAGCATGTTTTGAGATATATTCGTGGGACAATAAACTATGGTTTAAGATACACCTCATCCAGTGATATACAACTTCATGGATTCACAGATTCAGATTTGGCAGGGACTGCAGATGACATAAGGAGTACTTCAGGGATGTGTTTCAGTTTGGGCTCTGCTATGATATCATGGGCTAGCAGGAAACATAAGTCTGTCGCACTCAACACAACATAAGAAAAATATATCACAACATGTGAGGCATGTACTAAAGCATTATGGCTGAGGAAGCTGATTTCTGGATTATTTGATCAGGTACTAGATTCGACCGTAATATACTCTGACAATCAAAGTTGTACGACGCTATCAAAACTCCCAGTGTTTCATGATCGGTCGAAACATATTGAAATCAAATACTACTTTATTCGTGATAAAGTCCAGGAAGGAGAAGTGAAACTCGAGTATATCTCCATAGATGAGCAGGTAGCAGATATTCTGACAAAGCCTTTGTCTAGGATAAAGTTTGCGTACTTATGAGACAAGATGGGGCTCGTGGAGAAAACTCCCTTAGCTAAAAGGGAAGAGATGGCTCCCCAGGTTGGGAGGGAGCACTGATACATATTATTGATTCATGGGTAGTCATTTTCCAGTTTGGAAAATGGTCCAGGTTGGGCCAGTGCCTTTCTAGTCCGGAAAGTGGTTTGAGGTTTCTGACGGACAGGCATTTTCCAGTTCGGAAAATGGTCCAGATTGGACAATCATTTTCGTAATGAAAATGGTCCGATATATTGCTGATGTACCATAGACAACGATTCCCGTTGTGACTAGTGTGGGGGAATGATCTAGGACAATCATTCTTCTTGGTAGTCACTCTGAGTAGTGGTCAAGTAGAATGGTCCGCCTGGCTGGGCAATCATTCTTTCAAAGTTCACAGTTATGAGCAGTTTCGAAGAATGGTTCGTTTTGGAGGTTGGTGCAGGACAATCATTTCCTTAGGAAATGGTTCGGATAGTCATTCCCTAGGGTAAACTCATTCTCTCCAAGTTGCACTATGATTAGTGCTGGAGGAATGACCTAGTTAGGTGAATGGTCCAGGTTCAACAATCATGGACATGCATTCCCTAGCACATACTCATTCTCTCCAGGTTGCACTATGATTAGTGCCGGAAGAATGGCCCAGGTAGGTGAATGGTCCAGGCTCAGAAATCAGGGACAATTATTGTTCTATGCTTGGGAAGAATAGTCCAGATAGCCCATGGCTGATGTTTTATTTTCTAAGGGCATATGCTCTTCCAGATCTCACAGATGTGAGTGGAAGAATGGCCCAGATGACTTAGTTTGTATCATGATATTGTTTATGCAGATTGATATCAAATTATATGGTTGTTGTAGAGACTGTATGTCTCTGGATAGTAGTTGTATGCTACTGTGGTGGATGTGATCCACTGATAGTGACTGTGGGTCATTGGTTAGTAGTAGCGTGCTACTGAGAGTGGTTGTGTACCACCGGATAGTAGTTGTATACTACTATGAATAGACACAGTAGTGTTCTATTGGATGACATTGTTCTGATTGCCATGGAGACTATCCAGTTCGATAGTGATGATGGTGCTCGTTATTTGATCATGAGATAGCCTGCGTGGCTATGTTGCTGCTACCGATTGAATGGTCTGTTTGTGCTCAAGACTATTGTCTTTTATACCTTCCTAGCTAGGAGGGAGTGTTGATATTATGGTAGTTGCAGGAGGTATTAACCTCCACTTGTAACCTTCGACGAGACTAGAATATTTCGGGAAGCAAGAGAAACCCTAAAGCCTTGGACAATAACCCTAGAAGACAAGTCGGCTAAAGAGAATAATTAATATTGAGTTTTTAGGCCCCAGGAAGAGAAGTCAACCCAAACAACTAAAAAGTAGTATAAATACAGGGCACTAGAGCTCATTTGGGACTCACTCACTTGGAACTGCAGAAAACCAGTTGTGTGCAAGTTTGGAGAGGAGCTGTAGTTGCAGCTACTGCAACTTGTATTTTCGGTCTTTCTGGCTTGGACTTTCTGGTTGGTCTTTAGTTATCTTTGCTTGGTGCACTAGCCTTGGTTGGCTATTGATTTGCTATCGGAATTCTTCTCTCTGTCAAGGTTAAGGTGCTTAGGGGTGGCCTTTGTGCTTATGGTTGGGTGACAATATTTCTATATTGTCTATGGTTAAATGAGCACACCCACTTTTCTAATAGGGTTGGCCTTCATATCAAGTGTAGAATAGCTTAAAAATGATGAATGAAGAGAACACTCTAGCATATGTGACATGTCATGCAATGATGTGACCCATGCAAGTGTAAATAGCCCCAAAGAGCCTTAGATGTTGTGACCGATGTCTTGGGATACATGTACTGCCTCGAGATTTGTGATATTGCCTCGAGAAACATGAAACATAGTGAGCATGTTCAAAATTCTCTCCAAGAGATGGCCAAAGCATGACAAATAAATAAGATGGGGGTCCATGGTTAGGCATAAGATAAGTTTGCTATAAATATGTATGGCAACCTTTACAACATGAGCAACACTTTTACATTACATACAAAGAAGTGAGAGAGACTAGAAGTTCCCCTGGATCATGTGTCCTAGTAGATCCATCCCAAGACACTCATATACCTACCCAGGTCATAAATGACGACATGATGGCGAGTTATTGCCACCAAGAGATAGTTAGCTGGAGCCATAAGAGCAAGGCATATCTTGAAATGGGGACTAAAAGGACGAGCCATGACTGACCACAAAGGCTCTGGAGATACATAGATCATCTAAGCATGACCCAATACAATACATTAGTACAAAGATAACAACACGTTTGGCTCATCATGATACCATGATACACATAGTCTGCTCATATGATGGACCACATCTGGCAAAACAATATAGGGTGCACTAAAGTGAATCTAAGGTGTAACATAGGGCATATAAGCAAAGTTTGCAGGAAGTTATCGTGGGATGAAAAATACAACCAAGAACATTCTTTCGATGATCGATCCAAAGAAACAAAATAATGTGATTGAACACAAGTAGGAGGAAGAGTTCTATGTGTTCATGGCCAAGAACACGGATTCAAAGAGCAGTAAGGATGATTGATACGTTGATTTATGAGCATCTAGACATTTTACTAACAACATTGATTGATATGTTGATTTTGAAGAGGATAAATTCCCATCCGATTTTGTTGTGTTGAGTGGTAGAAAAGAATACAGGATTAAAGGAAAGGGAAATGTCTTGCTTCAGCTAAGAGGTAAGAAGGTAATGATTAAGATGTTTATTATGTTCCTTGTTTGGAGAAAAATCTACTTTTGATAAGTAGTATAATGAAGCATAGCCCACACTTAAATATACATTTCAGCGATAATAAGTGTTTTCTTGTTGATAAGAATAGCCAAAAGATGGTTGCTATGGATGTGGAAGAGAAAGGTTTATTCCAGTTTGATAGAAGTTGAGAATGCAGGATTCATTCAGTAGAAAGATGGCTGTAATTTCACTGAAAACTCAGCCATGATGCCTAGGCCAGAAAGGTGTCATGTGTGACAGAGCTCAAGAAATGAAGCCCTAGATGATGTTGCTGCTGAGACAAGTGAAAATCAAAAGGAAGAGAAGGCAAACAACAGGTATACTATGCATTATCTACTGTAATTCATAAGAAGACGACCCTTAGGAAGGGTGAAAATGAAATGGTAAAATGAGATAGTGCTTCCTCAAAGAAGCAAACACAATTTTTTTATGTATTGAACTGTAAAGATGGGGAGGAGGTGAGATCAATGAACAAGCCAAGTTCAATGTCAATGGTGGAAATGATGAGTCTCTGTTCAACCAACATTGGCTTTCATCTGACTGGTGAGTCAATGGTTAGACAAAAGGATGGTGATGTAAATTGTATACAGTTCACTTCTAGTCACTATTTTGAAGATCTTGTCTTGTGAACTACAAACATCTTGCTTGTCCAAATCTTTTGTCTTTTTGTATTTTGAACAAGCATGTAAAATGACCATTATGGGAGGGTGTTAGAGATAATGGTCATAATTAGAACTTAGACACATAATAAAGGCTCACTAATACAATGATGTAATAATGAGTCATTTAATATAGTAATTATTGTAGTGGTTATTAGTTAGGTATATATGAGTTACATAACATACTCTTCTCCTACTATGTAATGAGACATTGCATCATCTACTGACATATGAATAATCCACTCTTTATTATTCTAATGTGTACTACTATCCACGCTTGTGTGTGTAAAACCGACACTCGGATTCTCCACGAGGAAGCTATGATCGATTTGCCAAATCCTAATGATTTTTTCCTTTCTCTGGAGAGCGAGCTTGTATAGACTATCTCTAAGAAGTTTGCCCAAATAGATACAAAATTTTGATCTATAATACCCTGATCTACCTTCTTTCAGATGTCGCTGGTCTTGTTACCTCTCAAACTCTCGCCCAAGAGGAAAAGTCATAACCTCAACGGGAGAGCCTAAAGGAAATTCTCAGGGAAGCCTCCCACTGTCACCTTGATGGCCTTGCCCCACACTTCAGACTGCAGAAAAGAGGTATCCTAGTCTAGGGTGGAATCCCTAAGGTCAATCTAGCTAAACTCGTTGTAGAAGCCTGAGTGTTAGTTAGCTTAGATTGAATAGTGAATGTGATTAATCAACAATCAATTTTGCCTTAAGTTAGAAATGTGATTAAGACATGCGAAATATTGTATGATCAACCATCAATGTTACACAAGTTTCCAAGATGTGAATTTAAGAAATAACCATGGACTTGTGTTAGAGTGATGGAAAGCTTTTTAAAAGAGTTGTGACAATCAAGTAAACCAGATTTGCTTATAACCACATTGATTTCTCAATTAAGCCTGAGATGTTCACACTTGTGTATAATCCAAGAATGATCAAATGTGCTCAGAAATAGCAGTAACCAGCAAATATAATCAATGATCGAACTCAGAATTAAGAGATTGTGGCATTCACCAAGTAATGCTTGTGATTGTAATTTATCATGAACATTAAGGTATCAGATTTCATGATCCATCCATCAACATCTTAGGGGCTTACATTGATCAACGTGCAAGAGTGCTTTAGATACGAAAAATTCCATTAATGTCATATTGTTCTATGTATGAAAATAATGCTATCAATGAAGCTTGATGAAGGTTTATTTGCTTAGAGTATGAAAGGCATAAGATGATCAGCAAGCATGAAAATTTCCAACACCATTAGATGAGATTACAACTCTGTTATCAAACCTCATTTAGCATGGAAATTATGCCCAGATTTCAGATTTATTTGCTGTCTTTAAAACAAAGTTTGAACCATGTGTTGATGTTTGGACAACATCGGGAAGACATTCTCTTAGATTAATAATTAATAATATAATTATTGATTATTAAATAATATATATAATAAGTAAATGATAATAATAAATAG
>JZKD02S2018578.1:0-11979 GCA_000966675.3 Picea glauca | reverse complement strand
TTTACAATAAACGGGAATGCCAAAAGTCCTAGACATCCAAAAACCTAACCCTAGGAGATGAAGCGCCAAAAGTCATGTGGGCCCCATTTGGGTAAGTGAGTACATCAACTTCTCGAGGTCATAACTTTTGCATGCAATCTCCGTTTTAGGCGTGTGATAGCTCGTTGGAAAGGTATCATCGAGGAGATTCATTTTGGGGGATAAATCATGCCTTCATATATCATTGAAAACCTCGATCTCAAAAAACCTTCATTTAGGCCCTCAAAATGACCCCAGAAGTTAAAACCTGCTAAAAATAGTAAATTGCCAAAATTGCCAGAAAACAATTTTGAGCGAGACGAAAAAGGTGGGTGGCCACCGATATCCACCTGGATCATATGTGCATGGCCTATGAGCCCTAAAAGTAAATGTTCTGTAATAATTCATCATGTTTTATCCTTTAACATGGTCTTGGCAATGCCACCCATCCATACAAAGTTGAAAAGGCTCGTGTTGGTAGAAACTTGCAGCAAGGGTTAGAAAATTCATAGATCCGGTGGTTCTGAGCTAGCTAACAAACAAATTACTGAAAATAGAGCTAGAAATTCTAACTTAACTTAGATATTTTACCTTCAATAATTCATCATGCATAAGGAAAATAAACAAATGAAAAAATTAAATTAAAACCATAATGGAAAGCTCATGTAGAATAAAAAAATATTTCATTACCCATGGGAGACAAAATTGCATCACCTGTGGAGAAAATGTTGAAGAAGTTGGCCTCCAAAATATCCTCCCTGGGAGGGTTCTTTACTTCCTAGATGTATAGTTGATCCCCTTATGGTTGTAAGTATCCTTGTTGATTCCAAAAATCCTATCAAGAACAAGGGTTCCTTAATGTCCAGAGAAAATTTGGTAGCATATACTTTCTTGGATGAATGATCTCATGGAAATGGAGTGACTTCTTGGCATTTATAAGAAAAATTGTGGTTAACCCCTTAACATGGTCATAATAAAAAATGATTATTTGACCATATCAAATTTAAAAATTACTTTTAGGATTTATGCATAACCACTTTAATTTGTTTTACTTTTAGATAATTTTAAGAAAAAATAATAAAAAAGGGGGTTTTATGACTTTATGATGTGTTTCCTTAGGTCATGATGGTGTAAAATTATGCGAAGTGGATGAGCAAGTCTACTCATGATGTGTATTTTTATAAATCTATGAATTTGGTATAGGTGAATAACGTTTGGGTGATAACAAATGCCCCCTAATGTATGAGATTAGGAGCGCATCATATGAATGAAATACATGACAATTTTCTTTTACCAAGCTCTGAGAGGACAAAGGAGGGAGATAAGTTCCCTGGAGATGAGAACCACCCATGGAGGTAAATGAGGACCACCTATAAAAAATAAACTCACAAGGTGTTTATTATACATGATCTCAATAGGGATGAGTTAGGCATACCCATACTCATTGATATAACTCATGATAATGAATATAATGGTGTGCCCAACATAAAGGAGTCAAGAAAGTGAGACAAATTGAGGTCCCAATATATTACAATATGTGGTTGGAAACAAAGGGGATAGATTATAATACAATGATATAAACAATCCCATACACATAAGCTTGGATCAAAAGGGCCATGTTGCAGGGGTTAGTCGACCCTATTGACTAGCCCTAACAATTGACCAAATGTAATTCAGTCGACTATCTAAGTCGAGTATATGGTTCAGTTGTATAGCTGGTTGGGTCAACTGACCAAGATAGTTAGGAAGTTGTAACAACCATATAACTAAACACACAAGTATATATGTGACTATGCAACAAAGGAAAGAGGTTGTTGTTGTACATAATAGAGTGCATATTTTTGGCTCTCTCACTACTTTGTGTATGTTACATATATGTTTATGTGTGTGTGTGTGTGTGTGTGTGTGTAGTATTGTATCATATATGTTGCTCCGTGTGATGAACTACTAGTAACACTCTCATAATTTCCCCTAGATTACAACATGGTTCCTTTGATGGCAGTTCTGAACTTTGGCATGTAGAGTAAAGAGAACATATATGTTAAGATTGGAATACGTACATGAGTCGTGGGAGCAAAAGTTTAAAAAATAAAAATAAAATTACGCAGGGAAAAACCAACTAACATTTGCGGAAGCTCTAGTACATCTCTTCACAGAGACTCACGTGAAGTTCGCAGAAGCAATCCATGAATAACTATTTGAATACCTTAACTGACCCTCTAATTCGTAAACTAACTCCAAATGAACAATTAATCATAAAAATAACCAACGGATTATTTTTTAACAAATCTAAATGAGTGGTTTCAAAGAATTGTCCAAGACTATATTGAAAAACAAATCATTGAGGATAGATCATCGGTCAAAACTATCAAAGAAACATTTTACACTGATCTGCATGATGGTTTCCTTTGTATCATTCCATCCTTGTTTCATAAATTTATGCTAGATAAAGGAGTCAGAGATAATGTTGAATACCGGCCTCTCTTAAGTACACCTCCACCAAATTATAACTAGGATAAAAATAAGGATGTGTCGGAAGAATTATTAGAAGCTAATTGCAAGGATACACACAAAATCTGGGATTATTTCCAAAACAAATGTGAATAGAAAACATGGATAACATCTTCGACATTGATTAATTCGGGTCAGCAATGGGGAGGTGGATGATTCCTGAGATGCCATAATTTGAGTCAACCACACTGAAGAAAATAATATTAGAAGCAAGGAGGAAGACAAGTGAAAGAGGATATGTAAAAATCAAGAGGGAAGACTGCATGACCAATGTAGATTCATAAACCCTCACTCGCAATTCAATATTTTGTACAAGTTGAGTAGGTCTATTATTAGGGTTTGGAATGGGCTATGCAAGAATTTGGGTAGGACGACGAGGGTTTGGATTAAGTGGTGAGTGAATTTGTTGTTGTTGTTTCGGATTCATATGCAATGTAATTTTTTATTGTAGTTGAGGAGGTGGGGGTAGTGAGGGTGGACTAAATCCTAGAAAAAGATGAGAGATGTTAGAAGGGTACAGTGGGTATGTAGGATAAGAGGGTATCTGTTATGGTTGTAGAGGGACATTTCCATAGGTAGTTCCCCTCCATCCATGTTTCCAAGGATGGCATTGGGATTGTTGAGGTTTCCATTGTGAATAAGGCATCGGATGGATCCATTACTATTGTGGATGTTGCATGGAGGTATATGGGAACATGTTAGGGTTGTGTTGCATCCATAGCCTCCTAGGGCAATATGATGTTTCTTGGGGTTCCACTCCTCCCTTATATATAGATTGAATTCCAAACAGTGAAGGACACCTCTCAATAGGATGTTCCTCCATTCAAGTTCCACAAACATCTATGGCATTGATAGGGAACTCCTTCTCAGTATGGCTCTTCCTACACCGAGGACAGAAAATTTCCAAAGAAACATTTTCTTCCTCTTGTTTCCTTTTGATTTTGAGGGTATCCAACTGGGTGTTGATTGGGTTTAGGATATTTGTTTTGAAATTCTCTAGCATATTTACCAATTCCATTCTCGTGACACCTCCTATGGAAGGTTTGGAAATTATGGTTACAGGGTCTCTTAAACTTTTTACAGTTTGGCTTGACTATGGGAGTAATGTTTACAATAATCGGCAATATCAACAAATGGTTTTTGGTATACATCCCCAGAGTTCATGAGGTTCAGTACTTCCATACAGTCATCCCTTACACCTTTCAGAAAAAAAATGGTCCTAATTGTGATTGTGTCAAGGGAAAATTGTTTGGTCTTTTGGTAGTTATAGAGGAACCTTTCCAAGTAATCCTCTAGGATTTCTTCCTCATATTGTTGCATTTTGAATATGTCCTTACTAGAATATCTGGGTATATAATAATCACGATGCTTCTGGAGAAAAGTTTCCTTCATTTCATCCCAGGACACAATATTATTTTCCCCTAAACTCATGAACCATCTTAATGCTAATTCTTTTAGTGTGGTTGGAAATAGCTTTAATTTTTTAACATTGTCTGTATAATTATAAATTCTACATAATATATCAAATTAAAATAAAAATGAATCAGGGTCTTTTGATGACATACCGTGAAAGTGAGGCAGTGACGATAATGGAATATTCTTCATGATAACATTTTTGGTAATGTCCAGGATCTGAAATCCAAATGTCTCTGTCTCATTGTTTGTGTTCCTTTCTTCATCTATCGTATTTTTGAACAACAATTTATAGGTTGTAGGAACATGTGATGTTTCCCCACTAGATGATGGTTCAACCAATAGATTAGTAGGAATATTTAAATTTTCCAATACTTTGTGTACTTCTCCAACTACAGATTCAACCTCTTCTACCACCACCTATGTTTCCTTTCCAACTCCTTCTTTTGATTGAGTTGCCACTTATCCTCCTGCCACTTNAAAATTGTGGTTAACCCCTTAACATGGTCATAATAAAAAATGATTATTTGACCATATCAAATTTAAAAATTACTTTTAGGATTTATGCATAACCACTTTAATTTGTTTTACTTTTTAGATAATTTTAAGAAAAAATAAGAAAAAAAGGGGTTTTATGACTTTATGATGTGTTTCCTTAGGTCATGGTGGTGTAAAATTATGCGAAGTGGATGAGCAAGTCGTACTCATGATGTGTATTTTTATAAACCTATGAATTTGGTATAGGTGAATAACGTTTGGGTGATAACAAATGCCCCCTAATGTATGAGGTTAGGAGCACATCATATGAATGAAATACATGACAATTTTCTTTTACCAAGCTCTGAGAGGACAAAGGAGGGAGATAAGTTCCCTGGAGATGAGAACCACCCATGGAGGTAAATTAGGACCACCTATAAAAAATAAACTCACAAGGTGTTTATTATACATGATCTCAATAGGGATGAGTTAGGCATACCCATACTCATTGATATAACTCATGATGATGAATATAATGGTGCGCCCAACATAAAGGAGTCAAGAAAGTGAGACAAATTGAGGTTCCAATATATTACAATATGTGGTTGGAAACAAAGGGGATAGATTATAATACAATGATATAAACAATCCCATACACATAAGCTTGGATCAAAAGGGCCATGTTGTAGGGGTTAGTCGACCCTATTGACTAGCCCTAACAATTGACCAAATGTAATTCAGTCGAGTATATGGTTCAGTTGTATAGCTGGTTGGGTCAACTGACCAAGATAGTTAGGAAGTTGTAACAACCATATAACTAAACACACAAGTATATATGTGACTATCCTCAAAGGAAAGAGGTTGTTGTTGTACATAATAGAGTGCATATTGTTGGCTCTCTCACTACTTTGTGTATGTTACATATGTGTGTGTGTGTGTGTGTGTGTGTAGTATTGTATCATATATGTTGCTCTGTGTGACGAACTACTAGTAACACTCTCATACTTTCCCTTAGATTACAACATTGGTTCCTTTGATGGCAGTTCTGAACTTGGGCATGTAGAGTAAAGAGAACATAGATGTTAAGATTGGAATACGTACGTGAGTCGTGGGAACAAAAGTTTAAAAAATAAAAATAAAATTATGCGGGGAAAAACCAACTAACATTTGCGGAAGCTCTAGTACATCTCTTCACAGAGACTCACGTGAAGTTCGTAGAAGCAATCCATGAATAACTATTTGAATACCTTAACTGACCCTCTAATTCGTAAACTAACTCCAAATGAACAATTAATGATAAAAATAACCAACTGATTATTTTTTAACAAATCTAAATGAGTGGTTTCAAAGAATCGTCCAAGACTATATTGAAAAACAAACCATTGAGGATAGATCATCGGTCAAAGCTATCAAAGAAACATTTTACACTGATCTGCATGATGGTTTCCTTTGTATCATTCCATTCTTGTTTCATAAATTTATGCTAGATAAAGGAGTCAGAGATAATGTTGAATACCGGCCTCTCTTAAGTACACCTCCACCAAATTATAACTGGGATAAAAATAAGGATGCGTGGGAAGAATTATTAGAAGCTAATTGCAAGGATACACACAAAATCTGGGATTATTTCCAAAAGAAATGCGAATAGAAAACATGGATAACATCTTCGACATTGATTAATTCGGGTCAGCAATGGGGAGGTGGATGATTCTTGAGATGCCATAAGTTGAGTCAACCACACCGAAGAAAATAATATTAGAAGCAAGGAGGAAGACAAGTGAAAGAGGATATGTGAAAATCAAGAGGGAAGACTGCATGACCAATGTAGATTCATAAACCCTCACTCGCAATTCAATATTTTGTACAAGTTGAGTAGGTCTATTATTAGGGTTTGGAATGGGCTATGCAAGAATTTGGGTAGGACGACGAGGGTTTGGATTAAGTGGTGAGTGAATTTGTTGTTGTTGTTTCGGATTCATATGCAATGTAATTTTTTATTGTAGTTGAGGAGGTGGGGGTAGTGAGGGTGGACTAAATCCTAGAAAAAGATGAGAGATGTTAGAAGGGTACAGTGGGTATGTAGGATAAGAGGGTATCTGTTATGGTTGTAGAGGGACATTTCCATAGGTAGTTCCCCTCCATCCATGTTTCCAAGGATGGCATTGGGATTGTTGAGGTTTCCATTGTGAATAAGGCATCGGATGGATCCATTACTATTGTGGATGTTGCATGGAGGTATATGGGAACATGTTAGGGTTGTGTTGCATCCATAGCCTCCTAGGGCAATATGATGTTTCTTGGGGTTCCACTCCTCCCTTATATATAGATTGAATTCCAAACAGTGAAGGACACCTCTCAATAGGATGTTCCTCCATTCAAGTTCCACAAACATCTATGGCATTGATAGGGAACTCCTTCTCAGTATGGCTCTTCCTACACCGAGGACAGAAAATTTCCAAAGAAACATTTTCTTCCTCTTGTTTCCTTTTGATTTTGAGGGTATCCAACTGGGTGTTGATTGGGTTTAGGATATTTGTTTTGAAATTCTCTAGCATATTTACCAATTCCATTCTCGTGACACCTCCTATGGAAGGTTTGGAAATTATGGTTACAGGGTCTCTTAAACTTTTTACAGTTTGGCTTGACTATGGGAGTAATGTTTACAATAATCGGCAATATCAACAAATGGTTTTTGGTATACATCCCCAGAGTTCATGAGGTTCAGTACTTCCATACAGTCATCCCTTACACCTTTCAGAAAAAAAATGGTCCTAATTGTGATTGTGTCAAGGGAAAATTGTTTGGTCTTTTGGTAGTTATAGAGGAACCTTTCCAAGTAATCCTCTAGGATTTCTTCCTCATATTGTTGCATTTTGAATATGTCCTTACTAGAATATCTGGGTATATAATAATCACGATGCTTCTGGAGAAAAGTTTCCTTCATTTCATCCCAGGACACAATATTATTTTCCCCTAAACTCATGAACCATCTTAATGCTAATTCTTTTAGTGTGGTTGGAAATAGCTTTAATTTTTTAACATTGTCTGTATAATTATAAATTCTACATAATATATCAAATTAAAATAAAAATGAATCAGGGTCTTTTGATGACATACCGTGAAAGTGAGGCAGTGACGATAATGGAATATTCTTCATGATAACATTTTTGGTAATGTCCAGGATCTGAAATCCAAATGTCTCTGTCTCATTGTTTGTGTTCCTTTCTTCATCTATCGTATTTTTGAACAACAATTTATAGGTTGTAGGAACATGTGATGTTTCCCCACTAGATGATGGTTCAACCAATAGATTAGTAGGAATATTTAAATTTTCCAATACTTTGTGTACTTCTCCAACTACAGATTCAACCTCTTCTACCACCACCTATGTTTCCTTTCCAACTCCTTCTTTTGATTGAGTTGCCACTTATCCTCCTGCCACTTGTTGCGATATGTTTTCAAATTTCACGGCAACTTCAACTTCATGGTCTTTTACTATAGTTTCAATTGTTGCAACTAAACTTTCTCCTCTTCAAATTCTTCCTACATAGCGATTAGTAAAATTAGTGGGAGGGATTTTTCTTGGACCATATAAATCTTTTGAATTTTTTGATGAAATAAATCTACCTTTACTATCTCTAAGTCTACTCACAAAAAAGAATAATACTAATAAAACACAAAATATAACTATTGAAAGGAAGAGGACAACCTAACTTCGGAGCGACCCCACCAAAGTGGATGTGTAGGTTCTTACCTCTCGTCTTAATGTCTTCTCTCCACCCTTAGGTCGTCCTTAAAACTAATCCAAAACCATCAAACCAATCTAATTCAAACACTACCTTAAAACCAATCCAATTCAAATGCTACCTATTACCGTTTACAACTCCCCGGAAACGACGCCAAAATGTTGGTGCAATTATATGTTTAATATATATAACCAAGCATTAATTTATTGATCGAAATTCGTAATCAATAGAGTTTTTACACTATATGTGTCGGAACATGTGTTCTAACTATGGTCAATTGGTATAGTGTGAATTAAACCAATACTAAACTTAAACTTTGTTTTAATCAAACACCGATTACAATCTGCAAGACTTGAAAGTAATACTTCAATCACAATGAAACTAATATCTCTGTATCCCATTCTTCACACATTCTGCAGGATTTAAAGAACATTACTTAAAGAAGGAAATCTAGCAAATAACATGCAATTTGAAAAATATTCTATCTCTGCAAGTAACTAGTACATGAAGCATGAATTGTGTCAAGGTTTTCTATTTATTGGCTCATGCAATACAAAATATGGAGTCCTGACTTGTCCATGTAATGACATACTTGGATATTAAGTCTCAAGCAATCTCTATCTGATTCTTCACACACTCTTCAAAATCGATTAATATTAAGCACAAAAAGAAATCTAATACACAACTTGCAATTCTGGAAAACTACTATGTTCCTACACAGGAAGCATAAATATTATCAAGACCTTCCATTTACTGGTTCATGTAATACGAAAGATGGAGTCTTGGTTTTTTCCTGTATTAAGACACTTACAACCCAAAAGTAAATCTTGTAAAGAAGACACGACTTTTCAGAATGCAATAAGAGAAACTTCATAAATCCATGTAGCTTACTCTAACACACATTATTGATTATAAAATAACTAAAGGATCTAGTGCACCACACAGTTATCAAACTCACAACAACATGATTAATTCTACATCATATTCATTTATCGCATCTATGAAGATCTTACTATCACACAAATTCACTACGATATTCACATGATACAGGTTTGATTTGGAAACCGAATTAACAACATGTATTGGATGAACAATAAACAAATACAAGAATCGAAAACTTATATTAACAATTTAAAATAAGCTTATCGAGATGGATCGATGGGCCCTTGCCGACACCAACAAGGAAACATTTAAAACTCACAGGATATGTTAGTCCCTAAAGTTGCACTTGATTGTGAGAGGGCAATCTAGGGCATCATCAGGTTATTGCAATAATGTTTTAAGGGTTTTATGAATTGGTTTTTAAAAGGGTGGTTGAAAGCTGGTTCAAGGTTTCAAGGTAAACATGAATTTCAAAATAAGGAAAGAGATATCCCACTGATTTGTTAAAGGGTAGCCACATAGATAAATCAGATATATAGGAGAAAATAAAGAAAGGAAATATGGTTCAGCCTTCAGTTTGTTAACTCCACATGGATTTCTTATCTCAAAATGTAATTAAGAAACAAGAACATGTGCTTGTAAATCAAATCTTGATAATAATAATAACAACAAAATCTTCACTGCATCAATTAAGACCAAGAAAACAATGCATTGCAATTGAAAAATGATCTCAAACAAGAAAACAAAAAGAACATGAAATAAGAGAAAGTCTGACCATCAATATGTCTTTGCCATTAAGTATCAGGGTAGAATAAAATTATCTTACAAAGAGTTCAAAATAGGTCCCTGAATATCCAACTTTTCGACCTCCACAAGGTCTTTCATCTATCTATTTAAACTATACAAGAAATGACTACAGATCCTATTTTCTAGTGTTTTGTTAGTAATAGGATCTGGTCAGTATCTATCTTCTAGGAAGATTAGCTCAAAATGAACACTTACATTGCCAAAATAGTAATCAACTCAACAACTTAATCCAAAACGATTTTACAACAACATATCAAATCCCACAAAATTTGGAGTTGTCTGAGTTATACATTCGGATTATCAAAATTCATTAGGTCAAAAAGATTATCTTTCACTCCTTGAGTAAATAGTATCAAAACTTTCAAAACTTGGCAAGAAGGAACTTCATAAAGCTATCATGAAATAATGATGGCACTGGATTTAGTATTCCTCTGTTTCAACTTGGTTGCGAGCACAATATTATGCCAATATAGTTTGAATTTAGACTCTCGCAGCTCCTTGAGCAATGCCTTTTGTTCCTTTCTCTTTTTATTGAAACCTTGTATCTTCTCCTGTTGTTTGGCGCTCCATTGCTCCACCTGAGCCTTTTCTTTCTTTAACTGCTTCACTATTTTCTGGAGTTCTTTGATCTTGTCTTTATCACTTCTAACCTTGACTTTGAATTCTGGAAAATCTTCTGCAAATGCAGGTTTGTTCAGATCTATAGCAGTCTTAGGTTCTCTCAGTTTGATTTGGTATCTAGAGGATAGTTCTGAGCTATGATCATCATCAGAATTATTTGAATCCATGGCCTCTGGAATATCTGGAATCTGATCTGAATCTACAGGATGATAGAATTTGTCTTCATAAATTCCACATGTAGCTTTAAACAGTGCTTCAGATTTTGATGATCTAGTGGTTGCCCTCGTTATAGGTCTTTTAGAATGTTGAGCAACCTGTTTTCCTTTTCGTGTTGTTTTCCCCAAGTTTTTATTTTCTTTTTCTTTCCTGTGCAATGGAGGTATTTTTTCTTGTTCTTTAATACCTGGTTTAGAGTCTTCAGAATTGGCCTCTATGACTATAAGGTTCTCTTTTTGGATGGCTGGGTCAAACATAGCTTTAGAGTTTAACCTGAATTTGTCGACAGCCCTAGTGGAGTTTCTCCTAGGGTATTTAGACACCAATGTAGATTGTTTCCCTTGTTTTTTTCCCTTGACACCTTTCTTACTGGTTGATTTATGTTTATGTTTGATTGTGGATTGAATTGAGTTAACATTATAATCTTCATCTTAATCCACTTCCATTTTTATCTCTGTATTAGGAAATATGTCAATATCTGCATCAGGTTTTGATCTCTTACCTCTACTGGTGGTGGCTTCTTCCTGACCTTTACCTACAGGGGTATCAACAACGATTTGTTGAGTTTGCATCTTCCTTTTGTTAGCCCTTGTTACCCTGGTTGCAGATGTTTCTTCTTTGATTGGGCATTCATCAACTATGACACTTTATTTCTGTATAGCTAATATTTTCCCTTTGGCCTTTCTAGATTTACTTGGTTGTGGATCATTACTTACAGACTGGATTAACGAATCCCAAGGTCTCTGTACTTCATTCAAAGAAGAAACAACCAATGTCTTTATCAAAACTTGGTGGAAAAGACTGTCTTTGGCTATGACAGGATGAGACTGCACACTTTTGGACATCTTAGATAGACTTTTTAGCAGAAAATAGGGTAAATTTAGGGGGTAATCTCCATTGTTCTGCATTAATAATCTGATATGATAAATGTAAACCAGTGAGAATCTCCAGAGAGGCTACACCGTCAACGCCACCCTCAGAGATTCACGTACTTAACGATATCGTAAATTTTAATTTGAGTAGTTATTGTTTTTATATTAATTAGTGTAGATTTGTAATTATCGAGTTCGAATTCAAATTTGGTAACTGTGATTCCCTGTACCGATCCACTGTAATATTTGCATTCAGAAAACGAGGCAAAAGTTGGGCCTCTGCTGTCGTTGCCTGGGGCCTCAGAGAGACTGAAGCTCTTCCAAGCAGATTTATGCGAAGAGAACGCCTTTGATTCCGCGGTGGAGGGCTGTGAAGGGGTGTTCGACGTGGCTATGGACTTCTCCAAGCTCTCTGA
>JZKD02S2018567.1:40433-51682 GCA_000966675.3 Picea glauca | reverse complement strand
GATGTAGCCAGTTATCTTGAGGGTTTGGGGAGTAGAGAAGCCAGTGAGAGCATTTAGGGAAATGATCGGTTCTACTTCGGGAGGGTCTGAGGGAGGGGTTATGTCAGTGGGTTCAGGTGACACAGACACAAGGGGAGCTTCAACATACTCTTCTGAAACATCCTCTGAGATGGCCATAAAAAGATTTTGTTCCTTACACTTGTGTCCTGGAAAATATTTTTCATCACAATTGTAACAAAGTCCTTTAAGTTGGATTTCATCCATTTCATACCTGGTCGATTTTTGGATCTTTAGTGGAGTAGAAGGAGGAGTGGGATTCACTAGTTTAGTGCAAGGATTAAAGGAGGGTTTTTAGTTTTGAGAAGAGACAACCGGTTGTGCTTCCTTAGATATTTTAGTATCCTCCACCCAACTTTGAGGCTGATCCATGAGGACATGGGCACGGATCTCATCCTTGAGGCCACTGATAAAACATTCTAAAAAAAATCATCATACATGCCCTCTATACGAAAAGCTAGCCGCTCAAAAGAAACTATAAAGTCTTCCACTGTGCCAGATTGTTTCAACTTTTTGAAACGACCTAAATGGTTGGTGTCAGTGTCAAAGAATTCATAAAGATCTGCCAGAAATTGTGTCCAAGCAACATACCCTTGACGGGAATTTTTTCTCCATTGCCACCATTGCCAACATTCTTGATATAGATGGAGAACACCATACCGGAGTTTGGCCAACTCATCTGTAATGTCATACAAAGAGAAATAATGTTCCATATGAGTAACGCAACTAGTGGGATCCGAGCCATCAAATTTGGTCACATCTACACGTGGAAGGTGTAGGTCACGCTGAAAGTGATGGGGATGAAAATTATGGGAATGAGAGGAAGTTTCAGTTTTGGTATGCAAATGTGGGTAAGATAAAGGGGGATCTGCAGGGATATGCAGCTTGGTGCAGATCATCAAAGCGACAGATTCAATCTAGGTAGTAATGTCTTGTTTGAGGTCTTCTTTGAGTTCCTTAATTGAGGCGAAGATGGAGGAATGCATGTTTTTATTGATGGTGGCAATATTGGCACTGAGTTGTCTCACTTCTTTTTATGTCTCTATGAAATTAGATTGCAAGGTATTGAGCTTCCAAGTGTTGTCTACGAGTATGGGCCATGATGACGAGGGAACCGAAAAGGCATGGGTGAGGTCAAAACATTTGCTAAAAAATGATAGGTATGAATGTGATAAAGGAGAAGAGATAAATCTAATGGAATAGGTCTCAAATAATGGTGCAAAAAAATCCAGACTCGTTTTTTTTTTACACTTGCAGATTTATACTCCAATCTGAAGAATACTACAGTGATGAAATTCCCAAATGCTTAATCAGGAAGAAATGTGTAGTTATTGGAAACTCGAATGCAAGAGGCACAGTTGCACGACAACAGATTTTGTCTGGTTTTTTTTTTTGTTTCTGTCCCCAAACGTTAGGTATTCATGGGTTCTACAGACAAGGGTTTTCCCTGTGCTATAGCTCTCGGATATATGTGCGGGTTCCAACAATAGTACTCGGCCCAATATATCAGGGAACCAACTAAGGAAGCTAGACCGTGCCCTTAACTGTACTACCCGACTACCCAGGTACTAGAGAGTATCTTCCCGAGTGTTGTTCTCGGTGGCACTATAGTATTTAAGCGGACGATCAGTTTATCTAAAGAGGGCTTCAGGAAATCTAGGACGATCCGTATACAGGTGTTGTCTTATGTGCTACCACTCAAAGGGGTACCAACAAGGGTTACAAGGGTGGCCAACAGATGTGCGTTTAAGTACCACTTGTATTTCCTGCGTGTATGAATCCCCGACCATGGTTTTATGTGCGTAATGACAAATCTATGTAGCTTAAAGATGTCAGAATACGTCTCTACCCTGAAAAAAATTAACCCACAATTTTCTGCCAAGGAAAGTGCTTTGATGCCACTTGTAATATTCCAGATATAAAATGTATTCATAAAAGAAATAAAATGCTAGAAATGGCAGATGAACAACAATATAACCATAACAATATAACCAAAAGACTAGGGGATTTTCCAATTGATCGATTGGTAAGAACGTCCACTTCAGAATTATTATGCTTAAAGACATGGAAAATGCTCATGTGAATATTACTCGAGAGAAGATGGATTTGGTCCATGTTACAAGGAAAATCTCTCTATGGCTAGGGTGAACCACAACAAACGGAAATGACTGAAGAAATCAACTCTATCCCAACAATATGCTATATAAACCAATGTGCAAGGGAGATAAGAAAAAGGCCTACCTCGTCCAGATGTTCGATGATGTCCACCGTTGAGCACTTTGACCCAAAGCTATATATACCTGCAACAAGTTCTCAACAAACAAGAAAAAATGGTGGAAATATAAAAGGTTATCACATTAGATAGAATAATCCATCAATATACATAACAAATACGCCCATGGATAATAAGTCATATATTTTCAAGACATCAATTGGACGGGAAGAGAGTATTTCTATTAATAAATTATTAGCAGAAGTGAAAATATTATAGACTTCCATGTTGGCACGGCCCGAAATTGAGAAACTAATTTCCTTCCAGCTAGGGCCTCCACCACTTCAATCCTCCACCAAAGGCAAGCTCATAAAAGGGAGACAATGAGGTTCTTCATCAATAAGGGAAGAGCTTGGGGGTTGAACATTCTGTTTGGACTTAAAGGACAAAGGGATGTAGACTCAATATGAAGTAAATAATTTCTCCAAAGTAACTTTGCTCTCAAAGTTGAATTCTCTCCCTTTTCCATAGCTCGGAATTGACCTATTTATAGGCTTCAAAATGCAACTGAAAGGCCGAGTCAGAACATTTCTAGTATATGGAAGGCCAAGGATCATAGATCTCCTTTCGTGGCATGGAAACCCAACATTTAATTTTGATTTTTTGGCACAAATCTCAATGTATGTGGGTTGTAGTGGAGAAACCTGCATATACGTTTGTTGTATAGGGTGCAAGATGCGTACAAGTGGAAAAATTTGTATTTTTGTCTCTAGATTTTAGAAATAGGGAAGGTAAGTTTGCATAGGGAAATGGAATAAGGCCCTCTCTGCAAGATTGCATAAGGTGAGGCAAATATTTCTCTAACAAATGCCCCTTGATGTGTGAGGTGAGAGTAGTATTTGCGATGGCCGAAATACATTATAAATAACCCAGAAGTGGAGTGGTAGAGAACCAGTTGGATGAACTCAGTTGCTCATTACATTCTGCACTGACTTTGCATACATGGCTGCCAAAAATACACTGCAGATCCATGTGAAAATATACCAAACAAGTGTCTGTGGACAAGAATAGGAAAATACAAATGTGGTTACATTCCAATAGTTGTCATAGTTATGAACAAGGCCCAGTAGAACCAGTCTCAAAACCAATCTGAAGATATCTATATACCATGGAGTACAATCTAATCTCCCATGATCACTGAATTCATATAGGTATTGGTCTAATGAAAAGGAAGCAACAACTCAGGAAAGCCGCGACCACATAGTGATGTCTTCAAGTCTTCTACACAACCGCCAAAGGTGCAAGTCTACATTATGTGAATAAAGGATTTGAGGTCGAACACAATGAGACATCGTTTGATTATCGGTCATTGAGGTATACCGTTAAAAAACATGAGACAACCTACCGATAATGAAATTAGGTATCAAGGCACCAAGTTCATTCTTACAAGTGTGAATAAAGGAGTTGGTGTCGAACACCTGAAGAATCCATCGATCATGAGACATTGATGTATTCCCAACTGTCGATGGAAAGAGAGCCTGCCACTGATGACTGCAAGCATAAAGGTACTCATAAGACTCTAGGTTCAGTTTCCAGAATAAATGGGTTGAAGTCGATGGAAAGAGACTCGATGAAAGGAGAGAATTAAGGCATCTCTCATCAGTCAGCACAAGGTACAAAGAAGGAGCTTCATGATTTGGTGGAAATCGGACGAAGAACATGTTCACGAACCAACAACCCTGTGCATCTTTTGCGTGTCCCAAGTGAAAGTGGTACATGAAAAAGACCCTTTGAATAGTAGCCAATGATGAAAACTTCTGACAAAGGCGAGGAAACCACCAATAAGGATAATGGCATCCAAGACACTACACAAATCCTAATGTGTGAATAGATTTCTTACTGTCGAACACAAGGGAAACCACCCAGTCAACGACCGATGATGAAATGTTGACTGTTGGGTTCAAGGTTACCTACCAATGATGAAAGTAGGGTCAAGGTGCATGATAGGACTACAATATCATGTGATTCTGAGACAAACTAAGGGTATGTCCGACATGCAAAGTCAAGATTTCTGAGGAGTGGTCGACACATGTTGATAGACTTCCTTTGAACAAGAGCATGAGACATATGGAGGACTATGATAGCATAGAACTGATGATGAAACCATGAGATGCAAGAGGCATCAATAAAATTCTCTATAGGGACTGGAATACCAGACGGTAGAGAAGACTCTGTAACGAGCTCAACTTCCTAAGGCCATGCTAATCCCAAAATTATGACGATGAATGGAATCAAATAATTTTGTGCTTTGTTCAAAGGAGACACGACTGCTGTCGATACAAGATAATACTCCATTCCCGCCCATATTTTTTTGTTTTTTCATAGACAAATGAATGCTATGATACAGAGGAGGAAACAAGTATCACAAGTAAGAAAAACTAGTTCCAGCAGTGGAACATACCTATGCTCAATGCAGGGAAGTGCATGCGGGAGATGGACACTCAAGAGAATGTTCCCTCCTAGGTATAGGGTGTCAAATTGCAAAGGATATAAACAAGTCTCTGCTTGGTTGAGGATGCAAAACTTTTGAGGCAAATGATTTATAATGAAAATCAAGGAATGACTATAGGCTCAATAATGCAAGAAAGGGCATGAGATGCAATCACAACTTAACGCCAAAAAATTTCATTTTTTATGTCTTTTAGTCTACTTGGTGTGAAAAAGGGATAAACTTGTGCCAAATAGATGTATTTTCAAAACCAATTTTACGAGTGTGAAAGAGACAAGTTCACTCAGAAATATTTTCACTTTTTGATAATGAGTCGGAAAGGCACTTAACTAAGACTCGTGACCTTTCAAATCCAATTTAATGAGTGTGAAAAGGACAAATCACTCGACAATATTTTTGCTTTTTGAATGAGTCAAAAAAGAGCTTAACTCAGACTCGTTTGGGAGATTCTAGGCGGCAAGTCATGGGGGAGGCCAAGGCTCCCAGGTAGGAATTTTGTGGAAATTCAATATCTTACAAATGGATGACATAACCTTGGGAAAACCCAAAGCTATCAAAGTCGAGGAGGATAAAGCACTGATGGAGTATATGGTCTCTGTGATAGATCAAATAATGTCTCTTACTGGAAAAGACATAGGTAGGGGAATGGGATACTTTATGAGGCCATCCCAATCAAAAAGAACTTCCTCGAGACTTGGAGGGAGAGCACTTGGGGAGAGAATAAATCTCTCTCGTTCAGAAGGTGTAGGATCAGAAATGTTGATGACATGGTTGAATGATGCATCACTCCCTGCAAGGAGAGTAGGATTGACTAGAGATTTCATTGGTGCGACCACTTCTTCAATTTTAGATTGAAGAGGATGCATGGTAACAGGGATAGGGGACACATCACCATTGACAATGGGGGTGAGGTCAGGAGAGGATTGCAACGACATTATGGTTGTGTAAATTGTTAACGCTCTGTAAATTCCTAGAGGTTGTTAGGAAAGAAGAAATCTATGACAGGTAACTTTATCCAACCACTTTGAAACTGGAATCTATCCCTACCAGCTTCAGAGAGGGATCTCTCTGTATGATTTAGATGTGTTTTGAACTTAAGATATTAGGCTAGTTAAATAAACAAGATTGAAAAGGTTTGTTGTTTTTGTTGAGTTGGTTGAAAGGGCTTTACGCATCCATTGGGCTATGGGGTCTGTGTTATAGAGATAAAAATCTAAACCAGAAAACAAAAGATTCTTTTCACAGGGTAGGATAATGCATTCGTTGGATTCTTTTAGCAGTAAAATGATGAAAAGCAGAAAAGATGAGAATATCAATTAAAGTAAAGAAGCAGTTAAGAATTTCTTTACTGTAATATCAGAAGATAAACATTAAGTTCTTTCAAAGTCTGAAACAAGGTATACAAAGATAAATCCTGCAACATGCGTTACTTTTAAAGATTTAGATTAGAAAACAATATGACAACTGAGCAAGAAAACATTCAACATAGAAAATAAAACATCACCAATGAATAACACACGAGAATCTTGTGAAAACGTCTCTTTGTATTAATGGAAGATCTCTTGAAAAAGATTACAATCTTGTAGATTGCAGGGCGTAAAGATCAACCCTCAATACTTCAAAGTGTGAAGTATTTATAACCAAAAATTACAAACGATCCTGTCATTAAAGATCAGGACGTGGCTAATCTAAATTTAGCTAACTAACTTAACAAGATACAAAAATCTAGAAAATGGTTTGATGATGTGTCGAAACTTCATGTTGTTTTCTGGGTGAACCGTTGGTGAGGCCTCTGCACGACCTCTTATGAATGGATAGTTGACTGGGCTTGGACAGCTCATCAACTACTCGATCAGATTGCAAAGCTCTTCCCATCGAAGGTGACTGGGAATGCTGACTTTGAGAAATCTACGATATACTTCATCCATCTCCGTGTTCTTGGCAAAAAATGGCTTGGTAATGAAGATGTACCGGATCTCATGTTGTATGTTGATGTCCAACTGTAAAGCATCCAGGAATGCCTTACCAGTGATACTGCCTTGTATTCTTGAGAATTTTGAGTTATCCTTAGCCACAGTGGCTAATCTCTTTTTATAATCGGGGAGTGTCATCAATTTATCATTTATAACTCTCATACCAGGAAGGCCTTTCTTCTGCAGAGCTTTGATCTTGTTGAAGAATCTTTGTACTCCTGCATCCATGGTCTGGACCTTTTCCTCCAGCTGTAGCATCATTCCTCTCTTGGTCAGGACCCTCTTGACCTCAAGGATGGTCTCCGTCCTATCTTCAATTTTCAACTCTTCTAGCTCCTCTCTGGTTTTGGAATTTAGAAATTTGATGATCTCAGTAGCTTCTATGGGAATCTCTCCCAGTTCTGCTCTTATATTCTCGATGGCTTGCTGACTTCTTTGCACCAGCTTGTTTTGTTCGAACATGATTTGTATCATCGGCCATATTTCATTCACGGACTTGGTGATGTCCGTCCAGACACTTTCTTTGACCTCATCCAGTGTCTTTCCTGCCATTGTTTGCTTCTGAAGTTGTTGTAATTCCTGTTTGAGTTGGTCTGAGGTTTGTTTTTCCTTGGAGAAGTTGGTTTGGTAAGAAGACTTGAGTTCCTAAAGGTTTTCAATCTCCAATTTTAATCTGATAATCTCTATCTCTTGTAAATTCATTTCTTTCATGGATTTAGCTAGTTCAATTGTCTTTTCCGAATCTGTCAGTGGAGTTACCGGAGGAATTTCTGAAACAAACGTTGTGCTCACTCCTGTGAGTGGAACTGCGCTCAGTGGAATGACCTCCATGGGCTTTGACTGCTCCTTCTCTTTTACTAGCTTTTCCAATTCCGCTTCCATTTCTTTCAACTGTGCATTCTGCTCCATGATGAGCTTGAGCATCTCATCCTTCTCCCCTTCTGTCTCCATTATTTCCTTTTCCTGTGAATCTTCTATTGGAGGCAATTTCAATTGTTTCCTCAAATATTCTATATAGCCATTTTTCTTTTTGAGCATCTCCTTGAATGCTTTCACGTTCGAGGGATCATATCCAATCTTGAGGACCAGTTCCTCCAATGTCTTAATCCCGTTATCCTTGGAAAATGATTATATTTTTTCTAACTTCAACTGCGTCTAGACATTATTCAAAGATACTTGTAACTTGGAGGCAGTAGTGGAAGCATGTGCCAATGTGGAAAAAACCATTTCTCCAGTTTGCCTGTGCAGATCCATCTGATCAGTTGGATGCGCATCTTTAGTCTGAAATTCAAACATTGCCCTTTTGTAATTGGTGATTACTTTCGGGTCTGGCACCTGTGCTTGCAGAAATGCCATGTGCATTCTACCCTTCTCAGTGTCAAATGCAGACAACAGTCGATGTTGTGCAGTGGATGTTTGCTTCCAGAACTGAGCATATGTGCTGCTGGTCAACATCTAATTTTTCTTCTTGATCAGATCATACTTCTCAAAAATACTCAATTTGGGTCCTATTTTGCTTGACTAGATGGCTGGCAGAGTATCTGTAGGCTTTCTAGGAAACATTGTAGTCGTGATTTGTTTACTGCTTGTACCAAGGAGTGACCGATCAACCTCCAATATGGTAGTGGATTGTATTCCCTTTTCACTAGTCATGTCGGGTGTCAGACTGGTTTTTGGCCTCTTGGTATGTAGTTGAAATTCTTCAGATGATAATTCAGGGACAGAAGGTGAAACATCTTACCTAGGCCTTTTCTCCTTGGGAGCCTGTGGCATAGTCATCTGTGAAATAGTGACCGGCGGGTCCTGCTATTCTGTCTCAACCAGAGTGTCAGGCTCCCATTCTGTCTGGTTGGCGAACTTCTCTACCTCGGGCCTAGATGTGTGAACATACGAGATATTCTTATTTTTTACCGTCATCTCGGAAATTATCCCACACGGATCATAGTTGCATGCAAAACTAACAAAAAATTCATTTCTTTTAGTAGTTTGTCTACTTCCTCCCCAACGCCTCGGCTATTGCAGATGAAAGACCCAATATTCCCTTTGATTATGAGTTGTTGCTTCTTTTTCAGAGACACAAAATGTATGTCGTCTGAATTGATCATCTGCCTTATGTATTCCTAGGCAAAAATCCTCACGGGTAAATACCTGGGCAATTTATATGGGGCCAAATCGCACCCATAAACTCTGATCTCAGTGTGGTTTTGGTACAGGTACCAATCACCAGTATTTGTAAGGTCCGAGAGTAGTAAAATCCTTTGAATTTCCTCGTTAATTCTAGGTTCGGGTCTACCGCTAAGCATACTCACCACTGGATGGTAGAACTGCTTGATGAATTGCTTGAAACTGAATTCTATAGATTTATTTCTAAGCAGCGAAGTCCACGCTGTCACTACCTGTGGTCTCCCATCTTTATCCATCTTTTGCATTGAAAAGGAAAATTTGTCTGCTTGAAAGAACACGAACAGGTAAGCCAGTATTGAAGAATACCGGAACATGCCTTCTATGGTGAAGTTGATGAATTGTTCATGAATGTTGTCCACCAAGAATGTACTGTAGTCGAACTGAGTAGTGGGTCTCTCATCAGTGGAAAAAATGAACAGAAATCCCAAGATGGGTTCGTCCACCCATTGATCCAAAAAATATCCAAGCAAGGCACATAGTGATGTGATAACCTAGTTTCCCTTTTGTTACACATAAAAAATACTCACTTTGATAGTGTCGCAAGTGCCGTCATTACAAAGGTCGCAAGTGTCGCATTTTGCTCACAAGTGTCGCAAGTGTCAGGGAAGCATACTGCCATGATGCCTATGTCTTGCCTGTAAACGACATCAGGAGGACACTTGGCACATGTCACAAAATTCATTTGGAAGAGGAGGAAAGGTTAACTGGGCTCATGAACCTTTTTCCATCTGAGAACACTCAAAAAACTAAGTTTTTGGAGGGGAGCGCTCCTCTATACCTCTTCTGGGAGTGTTGGCACTCCCCCTTACACTATATGGGAGTGCTATAAATCTCTTTTGGCCCTTCTGGAGGAGCGCTATTGATTTTAGGAGTGTTGGCACTCCCCTAAACACTACTAGGGAGAGCTACAGCGCTTTGATGGCCCTTTTGAGGGAGCGTTGCCTATTTTGGGCAGTATTTAAGTTGTTGAGATGAATGGGGGAAGGATCCTTTCATTCTTGGAAGGCATATGGATTCGAATCCCTAATCCAACCATGATCTTAGGGCGGATCCTTAACTAGAGGAGGAAAATCCTCAACTCACCCCAAAGATATCTCAAGTTGTTGAGCCTCTCCAAGGCTATATAAGCAAGCATTCTCATGGTGAAAGGAGGACTGAAAAGAGAGAATTACACCAAACTTATGATCTTATAAGTGGTGATGGAACAGAGATAATTTGGCAGCAAGAGACCTATGATCTCATAGGGAGAAATCAGTGAAGCTATCATCATTCAGATCATGGATATTTTGAGCAAGGGGTAGAAAAGGAGGACTTGACGAAACTGTTGCAATCCATCTACAGTTGTAAGCAATGTTTTGCCCTCATTAATATAATTTGCTTGGCCTGTTTCTTTCTAATTCGTGTTCAATATCACATGAATTTGTCTCTTTAGTAGAGAGACCTATTTCGGACTAATCTTGATAGAGTAGGAAGTAGTCGTACTTTGTTTGTCTACAGGGCTTATTGAGGAGCGAAAGATTGGAGCTCGACTCGGACCGTGCAGGGACAAACACCGGTAAATGGTACTTCTTTTCTCCTTCCTCCTCACACACTAGTCCACCTAGATCTAAAAGGAAGTCAGTGACCATGATAAGCACTTTCTGTCTTAGAGTTAAGAGTCTATCTCTTTGAGGAGATCTACCTGTCCGCAGGGATATTTTCCTTCAACACCTTTACTGAGAATAGGGAGGAAGGATAAGGGAGGTTTGTAGTGGGGATTTGAGTGGATTGTGGGAGGAAAAGCTTAAAAATCTGAGCTCTTTGGGGGAAAGATAGCTTCTGGTAGAGCTCTGTGATGATTTCAAGGTTGAAAGGTGAGGGGGACTCGGATCTGGGTATCTACATCATCTAGTCAATGTTTTATGGTGTGATGAGGAAAAGAATTTCTCTGGATGAACACATAATGGCTCTTTGTTCAGGGTTATAATGGGCCTGGCATTTGAGGGTGAATTCGGGAAAGTGGTGAATCTGGGGGAACATATACAGGGGAAGATTTGACTCCCAGAGACCAATCTCATCACTTTGGTCAAGGAAAACCTCTTTGAGCCATGACTACAAGTCCGCAAAGTCAAACTCGCATCTGGTGTCTGCAATTAAATGGTCTTTATCGATCAGGGGGATCCTGTTGAGGTTGACAGGGGGTGGGAGGAAAGGATTTTCCTCAGCTTATGTTCTCTTTGATTTTGGTGCCATCTTTGTAGAAATACCTGCAAATCAAACAGTCGTTAGTGGGGATGATGGTATCTTTGGATAGTTGACTATAACTGAGAGAAAA
>JZKD02S2018567.1:13156-27870 GCA_000966675.3 Picea glauca | reverse complement strand
AAATTAAGTTAACACTTGGATTTACTCGACTATTAAATAAAGGCTATGAATTTGTATGGGACACCACTACCAACAAGGCCTTCGATGCTTTGAAATTGACTTTAACTCGTACCCCACTACTTTTCTCGCCCGATTATAATCGAGATTATTTCCTTTATCTCGCTGCTTCGGATTCGACCATCACCATGGTTCTGGTCCAAGAGGACGATTCTCACGATGAACATGTTATTTATTATTTGAGTCAGAGTCTCATGACTACCGAAGCCAAGTATTTACATGTTGAAAAATTGGCCTTGGCAGTTATTCAAGTTGTCCAATGTTTCCGTCACTATATCCTTTTACGCAAGACCACAGTGATTTCCGATTGCAACACCATGCAGCACATTCTTACACGCTATTTGCTAGGGCGAAATACTCCAAATGGATTTTGATACTCCAGGAGTTTGACTTAGAGTTTGAATGTGCTAAGTCCAAGAAATCCTTGGTGTTTGTTGAATTGATATGTGACCTTCCCTGTTCTGAGACGGAAAATGTAGCAGAGGATTCATTACCAAATGAATCCCTTTTTCCTATCAGTTCTGACGACCTTTGGTATGGAGATATCATTATATATCTCGAGGCTTAGACTTTTTGGCCCAATTTGTCTAGTATTGACCATCGTCACATACGTTCCCAAGCCTGTCAGTATATCGTCCTCGGTGATACTCTTTATCGTCGTGGCATTGACTCAATTTTTCAACGATGTCTCACGTATGATGAAGCTGAGAAAAATTTGAATGACTGTCATTATGGAGCATGTGGCAGTCACATATATGGGTATGATACTGCCCAAAAGATCTTACGAGCTAGGTATTTTTGGCCTTCTCTATTCAAAGATTGTATTATTTCCATCCAAAAATGCCACACTTGCCAAACATACAATAAAAAAATAAGATCTCACCCCGCTCCCTTACATCTTGTAGTTTCTGTTGGACGCTTCACTAAATGGGGCATCAATTTCATGACATGTAACCCTCACTTGGCCGGGGGGCATGGGTACATTATTGTAGCCGTAGATTATTTCACGAAATGAGTCGAGGCGATGCCTACATTTGACAACACAGGTAAAACTACAGCCCTATTCATATTCAATCACATTATTACATGATTTGGAATCCCACAGGCTATCGTCACCGATCACGGTACCCACTTTCGAAACTTTATTATGTCTGATCTTACGGAAAATTTGGGTCTTCGACATGAAAACTCAACCCCCTACTATCCACAGGCCAACGGCCAAGTCGAAGCAATAAACAAAGTACTTATTACCATGCTTCGACGGATTATCAGAATTCACAAAATGAGTTGGCACATGATGTTGTTCTCAGCATTGTGGGCCTATCGGACATCCGTGAAGTCAGCCACAGGGTTTACACCTTTCCAATTAGTGTATGGTTTAGAAGTTGTTCTACCGATTGAATGTGAAATTCCATCATTAAAACTAGTCGTCCAACTTCTCCCAAACACCTTTGTTGAGGAGGAACGTCTATTGTATCTTACACAATTGGATGAAACCCATCATGATGCCACCCTAGTTATTAAAACCCAGAAGAAACGCGTAAAATCCCAATACGACAAACATGTCAAGCCACGCGTGTTTTCTGAAGGTGATCTAGTTCTCCTCTATGAACAAGATCGTGATTTGCTAGGAGCTGAAAAATTTGAGACTATGTGGTGAGGCCCTTATATTGTTAAAAGAGTGTTGGAGAAAGGATCATATGAGTTAGTAGATTACGATGGAATTTCTTTGAGTGAACCCATAAATGGGCTTTACTTAAAGAAGTACTACGCTTATCCTATCTCTGCATAAGCACTTGTATTTTTACTACATCATACTCTTGTGTGTTACTTTAGTGTGTTTATGCTATTTGAATTTTACCCCTGACTACTTACCTTGCATTGTGTTTGGTCTCCAGATGTCGGTGTTTTCGCTACCTTACATTGGCTTCACCGATGGTGCTAGCCGTAGTACCCGAAATTTAGCTTCTGCTACTTGGGCAATTTATGCACCCTCAAACGAACTTATTTGTCTACAAGGTGTTTTTCTTAGTCGAGCGACCAATAATATAGCAGAGTATAGTGCGGTCATCGAATTATTGACTAGTTTTATTTCACTTGGGATTCGTCGCTTCATTATACGACTTGATTCGCAGCTAGTAGTACTACAGTTAAACAATGTCTATACTATCTGAAGCCCTACTTTATTACGGGTATATTTACGAATCTGCCTCTTGGAACGTCATTTCAATTATATGGAATATCAACACATTCCTAGATGTCTAAATACATTAACTGATGCTCTAGCTAATTATGTATTAGACAGACATTTGATAAATTTGTAATTCCAATCACATTTCACATATTGTACAAAAAGAAGAGTAAACCAGTAAAAGCCTCATGTATATATATATATATATATATATAATGATATAATGTTTACAAAAAGAGTTTTCATCCGAAGATCAAAATATCAAAATATAGAGCCCATGGCCCCTACAAAATGGCATCATGGATACCTCTCGCGGTAGCATACTACTGATCTCGCTACCCTACGTAGTAACCGACTAAGTGAGCTGGATACGCCTACAGTATGGCATTGATAACGCCTCAGGATCTCCTCGATGGATATATCAGGGATGTTTGTCATCAAGCCTTCCAGGTTCTGCTCTATCGCATCATAATCCTCGGCATCCCATCCAACTACTACGCATGCCTCTCCTCACCTCAGAATAGGAGAAGAGATCGAGGGTCGGTGTGACCCTACATCTACATGATCGAAAATTTTTTATTAGTCTTCTGATCGAAAACACAAAAACATTAAATATTTTAAAACTCATAAAAATAATGTAAAAAACAAATGTCTTTCTTACCTAGATCTCCCCACTGAGATCCCTCTGGGAGAACCAAATCTGGATCACCCCGAAAGTCTATACCAGCATAAGCATAATCATCAATCATCAAGATTTGCAGTCCCAACCAATTGAAGAATGCATCATCATACTTCACAATCTAGCCCGCCACATGTTGTGTCATCAAATCACATCATATTTTCATTCATGGGTCTCTCAGGGCTGGTATTCCTCATTCCACCTGCAAGCGTAGGTGTGGAACTCTTTCTAGGAAGAAAGATATTAAAATAGACCCATAACTGAATTGTTTGAGGTCCCCATTCTTACTTTTCATGAGTTGAGTTTTCATGTTGCGTAGTACACCGTTACACCAATTGAATACTCGAGGCTCCAAGCATTCAATAGCATATTGAAAGAAACTTTGGAGTGCCATGTGTGGAGAAGCACTCCCTTCCATCTGTGCAATAGTAAAAAGGATGGTTCTGAGGGTCAAATCTCTCACACCTCGGATTTCTACTTTTCCTTTATGTCTTTCGGCATCAGGTTCACAATACCGACGAATGTACTCACTCATGGGAAATCCCCCACCTCGACCACCTATAAAAGTCACGCATGCCCCATGACGTGACAACCCCGTCAGGAAATAAATATCCTCAATATCCAAAGAGAGGGCATGAATGCCCACGTGGAACACTTGTTGTTCTAAATCCCACATATCAACCAGATATTCTAATAATCTTTGTTGGGCTCTCATGCCCTGAACTTTGAAGAATTTTAATAGACCACATTGTCGGAGTGCATTCACGGTCCCTGGATCATTTAAAGCCATAATATCATTCTCTTCATTCTCATGCTCTCTCCATTCCAACATCTTTGCAAGAAACTCCTGCATGGGAAACAGAGAATATCTTTAGCACACTTTTTCAACATTTTTTGGGATTTTTGTTGAGTCAACGTTCACTTTTCATTTTAGTTTTCCATCCGCCGCAATCAAACTTCAAGTACAGTGTGGAATTTCCATGAGTGCGCCTTAACGCACCTACGAAAATCGTTGATTTCTGCGGGGCCCATTATAGGCCGCTCATGGCGGCCCCAACGCATGTCTAGCAGTCCCAAATCATCAAACAATCTTGATTTTTTACCATCAAAAACAAAAATTAATCCATTGAAAAGATAGAAGATGAGATGATTACCTCTTTTACACAATCTGTTTGTTGAATGATCTCTCGTGGCCTCCGTAATCAGTCGCCGAAGTTGAGGTAAAAAACAAGGGTTTTTGGTAAGTTTTTGACCAAGTGAAAATAAAATGGTGAAAAAGACTTTTTGCTTCTATTTATTTCTTTTTATCATTTTTTCTAATATTTTGTTTTATATAAATACATTTTAGTCAAAAAACCCATTAACTCTAAAGGTCATGTAAGTGTTTTTCTCCTTGCAAGAAGAAATTTAGGACCTTGGACAGCAAATTATGGACTGTTTTTGTGATTTATTCTATTTTTCGTCACATGTACAATAACTTTTTAGGCTTTTTCAAAAAAACCTCGAGCACAGTCTTTGTTCATTCTCAGGCTCGAAAACCAATGAGAATGTAACCAAGTATACTTTTTTCATCTTTTTGTACTCGTCATGGTAACACGGAAATAATGAAACCTATGGAGAATTCTTTAAGATCTTTTCAGACTCTCTAAACATGAAAAGATTGTCGAACGACCTTGTTCTTTTCAGGCTCGTAAAAGTATTTGAAGAAAACGTTTGATGGGTGGTAGTTTATCACTTTTTCGGTCTCGTCGAACTAATTTACAAAAAAGGAACTAAGAGAGTTCTCTTTTAAGTGTTTTTCCAGACTCTATAATCATGAAAAACCCTCGAGTTTTCTATCTTTGGACTCGTTAAACAAACATCAACAGACCCATATGGGACCGAACCACTCCTTCTTAGGCTTCGTTAAATATACTCCAAGGGACTCTTCCGAAGGATGAGCTTAAATTGGCAAGCATATGTTATCCTCCTTAAGCTTGCGTAAAAATAAAGAGGTACTCGCCAAAAATGGTAGGGGGAAATTTGGGAAAGGAATGTGTCTCTATATTTGTATTAATGGCAGTAATCATTGCTCTTGAACATGACACCCCTTTTCGTCATTTGAATCTGGGTTGGGTAATCCATTTGTCTCTTGTCTAACCCTCTGCAAGTTCATATCTTGGGTCATCTTTGAGTCAACACTGCCAAGATCATTGTCATTTTATTCATATGTTCAAGAGAAGTTCAACCAAAACCCTCTATCAAGTCAGCCATATGAAATTGTCCATTCTTACCATGTCAGCCTTCCCTATGTCATTCCTGAGTCACATATGTGTTTTTCTATACCCTAAATCTGTTACTTATTTTGTGTCATTGATGGGGGATACATCAAGGCCCTCCTGTGATGAGTCTTTTCTTGTTGACTTCAGCACATTATCCAATAAAACAACTTAGAAATTATTTAGTACCTTAGAGATTGCATGCCTCAATGGCAGGTTTCTTCACTTTCGATGGTGGATTCACATCATTGATCACTGATCAAGAGATTATGTCAAGTGTTTGACTTCAACTCATTTATTCACACTTGTTGGATTGTACTGGAGTACCTTAGGGGTCATTGACATCATTTGTGATTTCCTTCGCACTTGTTAATAGTTTTCATCAATGACTGGTAATCAAGTGATTTATGTTCGCGTTCAACTTCAACATCTGTAATCGCGTGACTAGAATCGTACTAATGGACGATGGATTGAAGACCCTGGACTTCACCTTTTTTTGGTCCAGGTTGTGAAGGAATATTTGTGATTTTTTTTTACACATAGATCCACCTTGTCTGTCTCGTGGCTATGTTCGTACTTGATTTTTCGATGCATGGATCCACAATGTATTCCTAGTGGCTATGAAGAATCTTGTTGGCATGGATCCACGTTGTATAGTTGGTGGCCATGACCTACATTTATGATTTCAATCATTTACAATCTGAACATGGGAATGCATGCTTCGGACATGGTGTAATAGTATACAAATGCTTGATTGTTTGCAGGTTCCTGATTGGTGCGCCCTAGTTCTTGACACATACACACTTATTTTACAAATTATTTCGACTGTCTCGAGTTCTAGCCTCATACTTTGGGGGGTGTTATGTTACACGTTATTTTGGTCACCCTGATGATGATTACATAAACATGTGTTCAGGTTCCCAATATAATATTTTTCCTAAGAAAAGCAACCTCTTTCCACTCTTGCAAGATGAAATTTTGAAAGGCCGCCGCAGGATGCTCCTTTTACACAATGCAGAAATCCCTGATTTCTGCATGCTGCACTATAGCCAGCCTATAGGATCTCCGTAGGCTACTATATAGGAAGGTCACGGTGGTGATTTAAAACTAAAAGAGGAAAGAAGTTCTAGCAAATTCTAGACGTGGGATCTTCTGGAAATATGAGGTGGCATCCATATGGTTACGATCCTACTGACTTCACTAATTTGATGGAATCATCCTCATATCTTTAACCACTTCATCTTCTCCTATATAATAATAGGATTCTCATGGAAAATGTTAGAGGTACAAGCATAAAGAAGCATAGAGACTGAAGAGAGAATAGATTGAAGTCTGTGTGAAGAATCGTATTTCAAGCGATGCTTTAGGTATCTATTCATCTATCAAGATTTTGAGAGAAATCTTCATGCAAAAGTTAGAATAGATGTATGTGTGTGTCAGAACAAAAGGCCACTGAAATGGAACTTACGACATCAAGGAGATTTGATTGTATATTCTACCTTTCATTAATATAATACGGTGGCATGTCTCTTTCCCATAAAATGATTAATATTTTATTACATGACTCCTTGATCACATGTTTAGGCTGTCATTGAATTTCACCATTGCTGCTTTCATGTTGGTTGATTTGTTTTATTACAGATCTGATCTCACGGGAGCATTGGAGCAAAGAAGGATCAACAAAGACATCAGGAAGTGATTCATAAGGTACGTTATCTATTCCTCCTTTGGTAATTAAATTCAATGATCATAATATAGGGAAAGTGTATTGTTCTGTCTTGTTTTGTTCTAGATCCAGGTGGATCTAGGGGGATTAGTTCATGTCCGCATCTACCGATTTACCCATTAACAATATCAATACAGTAGGAATCTAACCATGTGAATAGATGTCCTGATGTCGAACATGGCAGAAACCACTTGATTACCAGTCAATGAGGTAAATTGTTAACAAGTGCGAGGGAAATCACCATTGATGTCAATGATTCCCAAGGTAACCTAGTACATTTCAGCGAATGTGAATATATGAGTTGAAGTCAAACATTCGTGGAATCATTTGATTAGAGGCCAATGCTGTAAACCTATTGTCAGAAGCGAGGAGGCCTTCCATTGAGGCATGAAGGTCCCAAGGTACTGATTGGTTTCTAAGCCTAGTTCTCGGATAATATATTGAAGTCAACAGGAATAGACTCATCGAAGGAGGGCCTTGATGTATCCCCCATCAATGACATGAAACTGACACAGAGATATAAGTTGGTAGATCAAATGAACATAGACTGGCACAGGTATTGAAACAGGATATTTGTGATGGTTGACTCTTGAGGAAGATACTTCCCTTGAACACTGAGGCACAACAACAGAAACATGACATGGACAAAAACATGATGATGTAGTGGATACTGTGACTTTCATCGGGTGACCCAAAGGAGTAAAGAAACTTAGAGGATTGGTTCAATGCAAAGGTTCAACGGATTAAAATGTATGCAAAAACAGAGTGTCGTGTTCAAGGGCGATTGTAAGAGTGATTGGTGGTGTTTTCAAAAACTGTTTGGCTCACTTCCTTCAAATCCCCCCCCCCCATCTAGATAGACAAGTACCTCTTTTTGATTTAATGAGCTCGAGGAGGATAACACATGCTCAATATAACTCACCTTCAGTAAGTCTCTCTTCCTTTGTTTAACGAACTGGAAGAAGTAAGGGTTCGATCTCGTATGGTTCCTTCAATGTATGATTGTTTAACGAGTCCAGGGAAGGTAAACTCAATGATTTTTCATGTTTAAAGAGTCTGAAAAGAACTTAAAGACAACTCCAAGGTTGTCCTTTTTCATAATGTTAGTCTCGCGAGGCCGAAAAAGAGATAAATTATCACTCGGAAGATGCCCTTTCAAACCTTTTAACGAGTGGGAAAGGAAGCAATATCACTCGACAATATTTTCATGTTTAGAGAGCCTGAAAAGAGCTTAAAGATGACTTCAGGGGGTTCATTTTTTGTGTATCCATGCAAGTCTAAAAAAAAGATAAAAGTTTACTCAGTGTGTTCTCGTGTTTTTTCGAGCGGGAGAACAAACGAAGATCATGCTTGTTAATGTGACAAGATAAAAATCAAACAAAATTTCTCTGAAACCTAGACATAATGATAAAACTACACACTGGGGTATTAATATGCCTCCAAAATTATTTTCAAAAACCCAAAAAACTATGGTTTTAGCAAAAATGAACTTTTAAATAGTAATATAGGGTAAAAAATGTCTTTTACCAATTCATTTTGTGCTAAGACTTTTAGTAGTGGAGAAATTGAGCTTTGGAGGGAGATTATTGCATTCATCGGTGCCAGAGCTATGGTTAACTATTTATGTCATCATTTGGATCAGGTTGGTCCTCTTCTTCTTTCCTTCGATTTGCATGGTTTACATTTTATTTTTGGGTAATTATTGTGCTTTAAAAATGATGTCCTGGGAGGTCTCAAGCACCGAAAAAGGTTGGGCGCTCCCCTAGAAGGCTAGGGGGATCACTACCCAATTTTACAATTCTCCTCTAAGCCTAGTAAGGGCGTGCTAGTGCTCTGTTGAAGGATTAAAGGGGGCTCTTCCAAAAAAATGCTCAAAAACCTCGACGCTCCTGTAAATGGTTAGGGGGAGCATTATGTAAAAATAATAACACCCTGGTGAGCCCTTTGTAGGATCGTTGGCACTCTGATGGGAGATTAAAGGGAGCGCTAGCATCATAAACAAAGCAAAAAATGATTTTTTATTTTGAATTGCCCAAAATTTTGTCAATGTAGCATGGCTAATGAACTTTTGATGTTTGATAATTGCAGGTTATACTCGACAAAAATCATGATCGAGTGGAAATAAAGAGAGCATGAGCTCAATGATGTGGTTTCTTTACAAATTCCCTGATCAAGGGTTGCACTGAGGAACTGAGGTCTCCTCAAGTTCTTTAAGATGCAAAAGATGAAAAAGGAAGTACTCCTTCTCAAGTACATGATCGGGTTGTGGAATTATGTGGAACAGGGGTTCCAAATTGGGCCACAACTGCTTACCATTGAGTTGGAGGATGTGTATTTCCTAAACAACCTCTCAAAGAGAGGGGCCCCTGTTATTTTATATAGACAGAGGGAACTTCCCGTCAATGTAGAAGAGTACTTGGAAAATCATTATGTCCCAGGATCAAGATTGGTGGGAGGTAGGATCGCGATACGAGACGTCATAGATCTGCCTCTTCGATCTATTCTATTTTCTATTATGAGTTTAGTAGGGAGTATTATCTCACACTTGGTTTCGAGATCACAAGTGGCTTATGGTTTGCAGTGTTTAGAGCCAACTCTATTCAACTAGAGTGCAGCATTCCTTTGGAATGTAAAGGAACAAATTTCGAGATGTTGGATGGGGCAACAAAAGAAGTTTGGATATGGTTCATTTCTAGTTTCATTATTTTTAGAGTGTATTCCTTAGATGCAACCTCAGATTGCATTAGCAGTGCGACCAACGGGTGAACCACATATGGAGCATTGGACAAGTCTGTCTCCGAGACTGGGAACGGAGTCAGATTTCAGATTTACAGGCAACTTTTTTTCTTGGCTGAGACGTCAGCTGATCATTATAGAGGATTTCCCATACGTCGGAGTGGATTTTTGGGGTAGTATGGACCTAGTCCTTCAAGATGGAGTGGACTGGGATGCGTCAGGTAAGAAACCAGAACAATCTTGTCAAATGTTTTTTGATTTTAAAGTTTATGTATTTTTTTATGTACTTAGAAGAGTTTTAACAGATGTATCATTTCATTGTGCAAACGGGGGAGCATCACGTCCAGAAGAGATATCGTCACTGGGGCGTCATGGAGATGCTCAAATAGTAGTGGAGCATGAGGCAGTGACAGGGGTTCTCCGGGAGGTTGAAATAAACCTCTAAGGACTTATGATGGGTGTCCCTCCTCTTAGGAGGTAGGATGTGCCTCTACATCTACAGAGACACACAATGGGAGTCCCTAAGAGTCTTAACTCCTTACTCAGACGAGTATCCCATGCGGTAGTGTGCTACTCAGAGCACAACATGATGGGCAATGATTAGGACTTTCTTGATGTTCTTTTTGTATAGTCTGTATGACGATGTTATGGGCACGAGGGCCCAACATTTTTCTCTTTCATGTACCTTTTTTATGTAAACACAGATTTTCTATCACGCCGTATATATATACAGATCTGAGTTTTTATGGTGCCAAATGATGTTTGCAAATATTAATGTCTTGTATGTGATGTATGATTTATTTCCTTTATGAGTCCTCATCTATGTGTGAGATAGTGATCCATGATGTAATTGGCTAATGAATCTGAAGTTGTATTGAGCTCTCTTGGTACATGTCTATATTCGATAAAATCGAACATTCGTTCAAGATGACGAACTTGTAGATGGAGACGAAATAGGATAGGATTGTGAATGGCGTAGATTTGATTAAGTTGACATACCACAAGTTAAGATTCGAGGTTAACGATCACACGAGAAATACCTGGGGAATACGATGACGTTCTTCATGAGAGATATCGGGCTAAAAACATTGGGTTTGGAGATAAATAAGGATGTGCTCATTTTACCATTGAAAATACTATTGTCACCCAACCATAGGTCGAATCCACCCTCCGAGCACCTTAACCTTGATAGAGAATCATTCCATAAGAAAACCCTAGGCTAGATATCCAAACAAAGGGTAGCGCACCTTTCCCCAAGGATAGCGCATCAACAAGAGTTGATCAGATAGTCCAAACCCTAACCAAGAGATAGTCCAAGCCAAATGTGATATGCTATCTACAGTAGCTGCAATGGAAACTCTCCTAAAACCTGTGCACAAGACTGGGCACCGCAGTGCGCACAAGTTGTTGCTCTGCAATTTTGAGACTGCCTGCCAGAATGAGAACTAGCCTCCTGTATTTATACTAATTTTGGCTAACTGCCTGGGTCGACTTCTCATTATGGGTATCTGTCTGCTCAGGATATATTAATTCTTCTAGCCGAATTCTTCTCTTGGAGACTACTAACCTAATATAAATTATCCTCTTGAGATGACATGTCTTTTAGGGTTATTAGCCAACTCATTAGGGTTTCTTCTTGCCTTCCGGAGTATTCTATTCTCGTCAGGTTTACACATGGAGGTAAATAACGGTCCGAGCCACCATGGTCTTGACCGTCTCTACCTCGCACAGTGGTCTAATCCTGTCTATGGTGGCGAACATAGCCCTTTTCACACCAAGTGCAACAGGCCCTCCGTTCTCATACGAGATGCCTAGCTCAGGTACAAGTCATGTACTTTCCTACTCCACTTCACAGACTTTAGGTCTGGGGGCAGGGAGCTCTAATTATCCTCTGCAAGGCCACATGGGGGGCACTTCAGCTCCTTTTAATGCTTTCCCTTATGGGGGAGGTCATATACCTCCTTCGTCCCCTTCTCTCGGTGGCACCCACCAACAATCCACCAGGCCACACCATAGTTTATTTGGAGCAGGGAGTCAAGGACCACCTTCGCATAATATGCCAATAGGTTCGACACCATTTTCTTTGTTTGGTGTGTTTGGTAACAACGCTTTTTTGTCAGTTTCTTTCCCGACTGGGGGAAATCCCAGTTACGCACAACCTATTCCTATGCAGGGTACTATTCCTGCAAAGGGGGAAAACCCAGGAACTTCTTCCACATCAGGGCCTTGTAATTCTTGGCAGGGATCAGTTCAGTCGTCAGGAATGTCGATCTAGGGAAATTCTTTTCACAACCAATGGAACCCAAGACATGGTACTATGCCTATCCCCATGGGATCGGCATGGGGCAACTCTTCCCAAAGTCCTCCGAATGTAATTCACGCCCAACCGTCTACGTCCTATTTTGGGAATCAGTCGATGATGTCTCCTCACACACAGAACCTGTACATTGGTCATGGCCATGGTTTTTACCAGAACCCAAGCCAGAAGCTAAACGTTTCCTGGCAACCTGGTGCCAGTCAAACTCCAGGTCCCTTTTTCCATGGTTATCACCAACAACCCAAACTACCTTTCCTGGAAACCTTGCATTTTCCAGATTTGACGAGGTTGTTGAATGACCCTATTTGTCATGATCCGCGTTGGCCCCCTATGCTGACGAAGTTGCCTTCGGACATACCAAAGTTCGAACCCAAGCCTAATGAATATCTAGGAGATCATGTGACCACCTTCCATATTTGGTGCTCATCTAACTCGTTGAAATACGACTCCGTATAGTTGTGATTGTTTCAACGTCCTCTCATTGGGAGTGCAGTGAAATGGTACATTGAGATCGACCGCTCAAGATACTCTTCCTTCGGAAAATTGGCAATGGCTTTCCTAAACCATTTCCAATTACCTATGAGATACAACGTTGGCACAGAATTGTTGGCCAATTTATCATAGACAAAAGCGGACCATATCTCTGATCACATCCGAGAATGGAGACGCCAAAAGAGTTTAATTAAGTTGCCAATCCCACCAGCATTCCTGCTCAAGTGGTTCCTTAAGTCTTTGGTCCCACAGTTATCCAAAGATGTCACGACATCAGGAGTGTTTTCTAAAGAAGACGCCATCATGAGAGCTCAACATCTTGAGCTAATCTATTCTCAATCTGGTTTATTATATGAGATCTTGCCAGACACGCCATGCTAAATACTTGATAAAACCAGACAGAGAGTTGGACCACATGTTGATGGTATTGTTGGTGATCCAGATTTTATGAGCAGAACGAAATGAATACAGATTACTAACAAGTGCTTAACACAAAATAACAGAGATACAGTAAAACTGGTTTTCTATTCAATAACGAAATAAGTTGAAACTGTAAAATGTAACGGAAACAAGCTTGCTGGAATGGTGGCAACTTATCTTTGAGAAGAGATGTGACGGTAGCACGCATTCACAATAAGAATGTTACAATGAGGCTCTGAAGGCATTTTTAAAATAAGCAAGAATGCCAAAAACCCTAGATATCCAAAAACCTAACCCTAGGAGATGAAGCGCCAAAAGTCATGTGGGCCCCATTTGGTTAAGCTAGTACATCAACTTCTCGAGGTCGTAACTTTTGCATACGATCTATGTTTTAGGCGTGTGATAGCCCACTGGAAAGGTATCACCGAGGATATTAATTTTGGGGGCTCAATCATGCCTTTGGCTATCATTGAGGAGCTCGATACCGAAAAACCTTCATTTAGGCCCTCAAAATGGCCCCTAAAGTAAAAACTGCTAAAAATAGTAAATTGCCAAAAATGTCAGAAAACTATTTTGAGACAGTTGGAAAAGGTGGTTGGCCATCGATATCCATATAGATAAATACTCCCTCCTTAGGAATCAATGGCCTCCATTGCATTGAGGCCCCCCATTAGATGAGGAAATTTCTGTTGAATTTGGCCCCGGGTGAGCCACTTGCCTTCGTGTAGGAGTTGCCCTGCTTTGACGACTCGATAAAGCTAGATCCTTTGTTGTCGAGTGCCCTTGATCTGTCTGTACACAATCTGATCATTGGATGCTTGTTGTATGCAGTCAGGGTTGAGATCTATTGGTGTCAGTTGTTCTACTACTTCTGAGGTGTCCAATAATGGTGGGAAATAAGGGCGAAGGAGATCCACGTTGAACACTGGGTGCAGGCCAAGGAAAGCAGGAATGTTGATCTCAAAAGAATTATCCCCAATGACCTTGGTGATAGTGTATGGTCCATAACGGAGTGGGCGAAGCTTCCAATGGGGTCTTGTAAGGCGTTATTTCTACAAGTGCAACCAAACTTTGTCGCCCACCTGAAACTTATGCGGCACCCGATGTTGATCATGGAGTTGTTTGTACTTATCATTGGACTTTTATAGGATATCCTAAACCTGTTGGCAGATGTGCTAGATCCGCTCAATGAACTAGGTGGCTTTGTCAGTTTCAGTTGGAGCAGGAGATGAGTCGGTCGAGGTGACCGCAAGGGGAAGTGCAACATCTATGGGACCCAATGGTTGGAATCCCAACCCCACTTGAAAGGGGTTGTGGTCGGTTGAGNGTAAGCCATCTCAAAATATTTGGCTGTCCAGTGTTTATCCATATACCAAAAGAGAAAAGAAAGAAGCTGGAACCCTCCGGAAAGAAAATAATATTCGTGGGATACTATGAAGTATCCAAGGCCTTCAGAATCTACATACCTGGTCACCGCCATATTGAGATCAACAGGGACATGACCTTTGATGAAGAAGCAACACTTAAGAATTCAAGAAGATGCCAGCTTGAAGAAATGTATGAAGAGGAACCTGTAAATTCCAGGACTACAAAATCTGTGAGGGAAGTTCCTAGAGCTGCAAAACCTTATGAGGAGACTCCTGAAGATCATGATGTATCAAAAGTTCAAGAACCTCCTCAAATGACCTTCTCCCATAAAAGAAAGCCCGCTTGGGCACGAGATCTTATTCAAGATGGAGAGAAGTATGGTGTTCCAGAAGGAACCACGAGACAGGTGAAAAGACCAAAGCCATTCTCCAGTTACACGGCTTTGATGTGCAATCTACTTGATGAAGAAC
>JZKD02S2018567.1:0-13146 GCA_000966675.3 Picea glauca | reverse complement strand
TAGTGAAGAGCATGCGGAGGCATAACACATATAATGGAAGAGGGAACACAAAGAATATAATGCATAAGAGAATATGAACAGTAGAAAAGTGCACTGAAGGAAAGAGAGAAGAGAATAGAAGCAAAAAGATGTAGAGGAGGAACAAAGAATAGAAGCTGAAGGAGCCAGAGGAGACATGGAGCTGTAACAGACCATATCAGAGATAGATCAAGTAAGTAAAGTTTTATATCTCAGGGCGGTAGGGTGGTTCTAGGGAGGATTGTTGTCCTCAAAGTTTCAAGTGGGTGCTTGAAAACATGTAGTTGTATCTTCCATCTGGTTGCAACTAGAAAAACCAGGGTGGTAGGAAGGTGCAAGGGAGAACTATTATTCTCTATTATACAGGTTGGTGCCTGTGTAACTGGAAGTTGGTGCTTCCATCTAGTTGGTGCTGGAACACTCAGGGAGTTGGTGCTTCCTTCTAGTGGGTGCTAGAGAAACCAAAGAGTTGGTTCTCTTAGCAAGTTGTTGCTTGTAAAATAGAGGTGGTGGCCTCAAAAGGACTTGGTGCTCATAAGAATGATAATGTACAGAAAATAAAGATTACTTATCATATCAAGAAGAAGAGGTTTTTCCCTTTGTGGGATTCCTCAGGAAATATATTTCTTTGTATATTTCATGTGTGTGATTGATGTTGAATATTCTATTGCTTACTTCCCTACATTATTGTGATCGTCATTGAGTGTTTTGTAAAGAGTTTAAAATGGGCATAATTGTTTAAGCACAGTAACAACTCATTCAACCCCCATCTCAGTTGTCCAACAATTGGTATCAGATTATGTTCCTTTTATTTAAAGGTAGATCAATAAGCTTAAACATGACAAGTCATGAAGGAACTTCAACCAATAAGGCCCCCTTGTTCAATGGAACAAAATTTGTCTTCTAGAAAGTTAGGATGAGAACCTACATAATGGATTTAGGTGCAGATGTCTGGGATGTGTTAGAGACTAGTTATGCAAAGTCAGTTGTACTAGCTAATGAGGATGACAAGATAGAATTCATCTTCAATGCTAAGGCTATGAATTCTATTCTGAGTGGGCTTGAAGAAGCATAATTTGTAAAAGTTATGCACTTAGAATCTGCCAAAGCAATGTGGGACAAACTCATTAGCAGTTATGAAGGTAATGAGAAGGTAAAGGATGCCAAGATTCAAACCTACAGATTACAGTTTGAATAACTAAAGATGAAAGAGGATGAAACTATTGGGAAGTAATTTCTGAGAGTTGAAGAAATAGTAAATGCAATGATAGAACTTGGTGAAAAAATTGAGGATGTCTCTTTAGTTCAGAAAATTTTGAGATCTATGCTAGATAGGTTCAACCCAAAGGTCTCTGCTATAGAATAACTTAATGATCTAAAATATCTGCCTATTGACCAACTCCTAGGAACTCTGATTACTTATGAAATGAGGATAGGTAAAGATAAACCCACCTCTAGAGAAGCATCTTTTAAAGCAGATGAGAATGAGGATTCTGAGCTTGATGAAATTGAAGAAAAATTTGTGAGAAGACTAAAGAAAGGATAAGACAAGTACCAAGTCAAGTTGCCCTTCAAATGTTTTAACTGTGGAAATATAGGTCACTTTGCATCTAAGTGTCCACATAAGAAGAAGGATCATAATTCTGAAAGTGAAAATAAGTACAAACCCAAGAGATTTGGTAAAAAGAAAAGTTTATGTGTAAACAATGATGATTCTTCAGAAGATACAGATAATGACTCCTCCTGTGAAGATAAGGTTAATGAATTTATGCTTATGGCCAAAGAGGAATATGATAATAAAATCACAGGAAGTGAGGTTGACGATGAAGAAGTTGTGGTTGTGCTACAGACCCCCAATCCTCATAATCGAGGTCTGCACAGGATCCTCACTACAACCACGCTGAGGGTTAACCGACCCCTTCACCTTAAGCCACAAAGGAATTCAGATTTTGGGGTTTCGCAGTCCCTGATGTCGAGCTCCTCGACTCTTCCACTTGCCGAAACCCGAAATGCTGATGCACCAAATCTCTGACCACGTTCTGCTCTTATATTGGGTTTTTCACCTTTTTCGGGTTTCAAACTTCGCGGTTTCATGAATCTTGTCACTGAGGTTCTTCACCTTTCCACCTCCCGAAACCCGAAATGTCAATTTTCATGAAATGCTTGGCCACGTCCTCCTACACAGTTGTATCGCATTTCACGACTTCAGGAGTTCCGAAACAAGGAATCCCGACCTCTTGCCTTCACAACTGCTGAAATGCTGAAACCTGAAACATTCAACAAAAGACTGGCTTCTATCGAAACTTTACACCTTTTTGGGGTTTTGGACTTCGTGAGTCCTGATGTAAAGCCTTCGGTTCTCTAACCTCCACAAACCCCAAACTCTGAAACAATATTTCCAACGAGATCAACGACTATAAGCCTCCCTTCGATCTGACGGCCCATGTGATTTCAGACTTTCGGGTACTGGGAGTCCAAGACTCTCGATCTGAGAACACTATCCTCTCGTGTTCCTGTACCTCGAAACACCGAATTGCCGAAACGCCCCTTCACCTTATTTCGCGTTTCACAACTTCAGGGGTTCTCATGTGAAGAGCCTGAATTCTTGTCAATGGGAATGCTGAAATCTCTATTCCCAAAATGTTGACAATATCCTGCCGCGACTTCGGATTTCAGGCTTTTCTCTCCCCTGTGTCTCAATCACACGTCCTCAGGACCTCCGAAATCCTGAACTCCGAAGTTTCAAAATTTCGACCTCGTCACCCCTTGTCTTTGTACACGAAAACTCTTTTCGTGTTTTGAGGATTTGACCAACCAAAGGTTTTGTCTCGCACTCCAGACTTACGAACTCCGAATCCCCAAAATGATCTAACAGCCCCAACAGATCAAGATCAATGACCCACGTTGATTCTGGGTACTAAAGTGATGGGTTTGTCTGCCCTTATCCACCTTGCAACTTCTGTAGATCCTACGGTCCTCACTGTTTCGGGGATTCTCCACAGAGAATTCCGACCGTCTGACTCTTTCCTCAAGAACCTCTGCGAAATGAACGAATGTCCGCTCGCCGTGACCTTCCTTCTTCAAAGAAACTTCACTTCACTTCCATTTAAATACTTCAAAGGCACTACCCCTTATGAGCTTCTCTGATAAATTCAATTCTTGAAAAAGGACTTCTGCTCGCACTCCTTGTGGCAGGCCTTCAAATACTACTGCATATTTGAATCTCTCGACTCTGTGCAGCTCCTCTGTAACAACAGTCCTTCCATTGTGTTTTTAGTTGATGAGTCCTAAGACTTCCAACACTTACGCACTCCTTGCACGACTCCTATGCTCCACTTGCACTTCTAATGAGAACAACAATATCCCTCCTGAGCTTTCAGAGATAAACTCTGAGCCTTCGTCAATGCACTCCTTGCGGACGTTTCACTGCACTCCTTGCAAGCAATTCTCACTTAGGAAGAGAAACAATTGAAACTCATTTCCTCTCTCTCTCAGACTTCAAACATCCAACTTGAAAACATATATTCACATACAACATAATAACAAATTCATAACAGAGAGAGTAAGAAACTGTAAACAGACCATTCGACATGTGTACACATAAAACATCATAACACCATGAATTTGAATCAAAGCTTCATATATTAATTCAGAACTTCTGTACATGGGTTCTCCTTTTCAACTCCTCTGCTACAACTCTCCTCTGCTCTATGCTAATGCTCTAAAATTGATCTAATTCTGAATGCCATAATGATACAAAGATGAGGTTGTCTATAGTCGTTTTCCCTCCTGTTCCTAAAACTGTCTAATCTGGAATTTAAATCTACTTAATTTCATTAATTATGCATAAATGAATTAACTTTTTACATATGAGAGCAATCGATCATGATTTGTTTACAATATGCAAGTACGCTTCCCTTTAACTATTACATTAATGCTTCAAAAACATTTCCAAAACATGTAAAATGTGTGTTTTATTTTCCAGCTGTCTTTTGCCTTCATGCTCTCTTGGTTGGCTGCTTGCGATGCTCCTGCATCAGGTTGACTTGGAAGGAGAACTGATCAGTGCTCTAGAATAAATTGCTAGAATCAGATCTAAGAAGAAAAAGAAAAAACAATTGCTGATACAGTTAGAGAAAGACAATAAAAAACCCGATGAAGACTTTGCCTTGCTAAAAGTGGAATTAGAAGAGGCAAAGAAAATAGAGGACATTATGAAACAACAACTATCATATAAGAAGGAAAGATGTGAAGCCTTGGAAGAAGAGGTAGTAAAAACCAGAAAAGAGATGGATAAGTTTAAAACATTGTATCTCCAAAATCTTCCAAGCATTAAAGCCACAACAGAACTAAACGACATTCTGAGCAAACATAGATATCCTTTTTTGAAGACTAGTTTAGGTTATGAAAATGGTTCAAGCAACAAATAGCCAGTAAAGATGATCAAGTTCCAAGTCAACAGCCAATCAGACCATGTGAGTACTATGCCACGAAAATCTAATCAAGACAAGATGATCCCTGATAAAAAACAAAGATATCAGAAGATGGAGCAACAAATGCCAAGAAGAAGGCCATCCTTTAGGTACCAAAATTTCTTCCATGGTTACTGTTCTAATTTTGGTCATAAGATTGAAAATTTTCAAATTAAGTTTAGAGACATGCAACTGAGGAAATCAAGAAATAGGCAATATTTTCAACATAGAATTAAACAACCAATGAGTAGAAAAAGTTGCGCCAATCACTTTGACCTATTGAACAATGAGATCGAATGCTATAAATGTCATAACTTTGGCCACAAAGCTGCAAATTGCCATCTAAATAATTACAAAGCAGATCCAAGGATAAAACCCTTAGCCAAAAATGCCAGCACATTGAAAAAAAAAGATAGTGAAAAATGTGGTTGAGTATTTTCAGCTCAAAAACAAAAATACCCCTGGTATATAGATAGTGGATGTTCCAAGAACATGACTGGAGACAAGGATAAGTTTCTGTCTATAAGTAAAGGAAAAACATGAAATGTAACCTTTGGAAATGATGAACCAGGTAAAATCAAGGGGAAAGGGATGACGAGTTTGAGTAATGTTAAAGGAAAAACCCAAGATGTTCTGCTTGTATATGGGATGAAACATAACTTGCTCAATGTAATTCAAATGTGTGACAGAGGATGTGAAGTGGTGTTCACTTCCAAGGATTGTAAGATAAAGTCTGTAAAATCAGGACAAGTGGTGGCTAAAGGCATAAGGACATAAAATAATGTATATGTGATAAAATAATATAAAGAAGAGTGTCATCTAAGAAAACATGATGAAAGTTGGTTATGGCATAGGAGACTTGGACATATAAACTTTGACCACTTAATCAAGCTAAAAAATCTTGAGGCAGTAAAATATATTCCAAGAATATCAAAGCCACAGGACTCTGTGTGTAAACCCTGCCAAGTAGGAAAGCTAACCAGGACACARTTTAAATCCAAGAGCTCTACTTCAATAGAGAAACCACTCCAATTAGTTCATATGGATTTATGTGGACCATCAAKATAGGAAGGCACATGGAAGGAAAACTACCTTATKCTAATCATTGATGATTACTCYAGACTCACTTGGGTTTCTTTTCTCAAAGAAAAAGCTGAAGCATTTGAGAAATTTAAAATATTTAAGGATTTAACTGAGAATCAAACAGGCAAGAGGTTAACGATAGTAAGATCATACAGAGGAGGAGAATTTATGTCAAGTGATTTCAAGGAATTCTGTGATAAACATGGTATCAAGAGAGAATACTCAATCACAGGAACTCCAAAACAAAAAGGAGTAGTTGAGAGGAAAAATAGAATAGTTCAGCAAATGGATAGGTCAATGATGAATGAGAAGAACAATGGTCAAAATTACTGGGTAGAAGCAATACACACAAAAATCCATATTCTTAACAAAGCCCACCTTAGACCACATAGTGACAAGAAACCTTATGAACTTTGGTATGGAACACCTACTTCAATCAAACACTTCAAAGTCTTTGGAAGTAAGTGCTACATAAAGAATAATAATGAAAACCTTGGAAATTATGATGACAGGGATGATGAAGGCATATTCTTAGGATATGCTACCAATAGTAAAGGATATAGATGCTTTAATAAAATATTTCATAAACTAGTTGATTGCATTGATTTAAAGGTTGATGAAGGAGTTCTAGTAAGAGAGGTGAGAAATATTGAGTCTACTACAGAGGACACAACTGAAACTGAAGATGAACAAGTCCAAGAATCAGATGGAAAGGATACACCCAGACAAGAAGAGTCGGGACAACAATTAACATCAAATCCTTCCTCTAGAATTACTCAAAAGAATCATTCTGAAAGTCAGATAATTGGTGAGAAAGACAAAGGTGTACAAACCAGGAGATGGATAATAAAAAACACAACAATCACATATAGCCTTCATATCCATGGTGGAATCCAAGAACTTTAATGAAGCTAGTAAAGATGTAAATTGGTTAAAATCAATGAATGAGGAATTGGACTAGATTGAAAAGAATGACACTTGGGAACTCGTTCCTAGGAAAACAAATAAAAATGTAATAGGATCAAAATGGGTCTAAAAAAATAAAATGAATGAGCAAGGAAATATTGTAAGAAATAAGGCTAGATTGGTCTGCAAAGGATATGCTCAAATAGAAGGACTGGATTTTGATGAAACATTTGCACCCATATCAATATTAGAAGCTATCAAAATGTTTCTTGCCTATGCTCGTCATAAACAGTTTAAAGTCTATCAAATGGATGTAAAGTCGGATTTTCTAAATGGATATCTAAAAGAAGAAGTCTATAGAGAACAACCAGAGGGTTTCCAACTGTCAGATAACCCTAACTTTGTCTGTAAGCTAAAGAAAGCCTTATATGGGTTGAAACAAGCTCCTCGTGCATGGTATTACAGATTGGATAAGTATCTTCAAGAAAAAGGGTTCAAGAGAGGAACAACTGACAACAATCTATATATCAAAACAGAGGGTAATGATTTGCTCATTGTGTTGGTCTATGTAGATGACATCATCTTCATAAGCTATAGTGCTTCATTGGTACAATGGTTTGCTTCTACCATGCAGTCTGAATTTGAAATGTATATGATAGGGGAACTATCATTTTTCTTGGTCTGCAAATTACTCAGAGGTCTGAAGGATTATTTCTTTCTCAGGAGAAATATCTAAGAGAAATGTTGAAAAGGTTTCAAATGGAATATTCCACACCTATGAGCACACCTATGATCACTGGATGCAAGTTAAGAAATGATGATGACTCACCTGATGTTGATTATAGTTCATATAGGTATATGATAGGAATCCTATTGTACATCATAGCATCCCGTTCAGACATAATGCATGTTGTTGGAATGGTAGGAAGGTATCAGGATGCACCTAAACAGAGTCATTTGTTAGCTGCCAAAAGAATATTCAAATACTTGAAAGGAACAATGAACTATGACCTATGGTATCCTAGGAATCAGAATTTTCAACTATAAGTCTATTCAGATGCTGATTGGTCTAACTACGTGGATGAAAGGAAAATAATGAGTGGAGGTGCATTCTTCTTAGGAGATTCTCTTGTAGCACGGTTGAGAAAGAAGCAAGGCTCCATTTCCTTATCGAGTATAGAAGCTGAGTACATTGTAGCTGCCACTTGATGTACCCACGTATTATGGATGATTCAAACACTTGTAGACTTGGAGGTAAGTTATATTGCACCGATCCCAATTCATTGTGATAATACTAGTGCAATCAGTGTGTCAAAGAATCCTGTATTTTACTCCAAGACAAAGAATATACCCATCAAGTATCACTTCTTGAGGGAACATGTGACCAACACTGTTGTTTCTTTGAATTATATTCCATCCAAAGATCAGATTGTTGATATCTTCACTAAACCGCGTGCAAAATCTCAATTTGAGTATCTACGCCAGAAGTTGGACGTGACCCCGTTATCAAGCTAAATAGTCCATCCTGTCAGGGGGAGTATGTATTGGTTGAATATTTGATACCTTCGAAAGGTACTGCAACAGCTCAAGGGGAGCTTGGTTTCTTTGACATTGATGTCAAAGGGGGAGAAAAGGTGTTGTCTGTATGCTACAGTTGGTGGTCTAAGCATAATAGTGAATCTTTTCAGGGTTTCCATCAATGCCAAAGGGGGAGATTGTTGGCATGTTTACAGGAAGAGTGTGCTTTTCATTGATAGAAAGAACAAAAATGACGATGAAAAACATGAAAAGAATAAGATCAAGAGGAGGAGCGAACAATATGAAGATATCAAAGCAACTCAGGAGAAGGATCGTGACCGTTGGATCTGCAAGCCAAATTAACAATAGGGATGAATTGCGGAGAGCGAAAGAAGAATTAAACAAATCACTAGTTCTAATCCTGCAATTGGTCTAGATCGACAGATATTGTAAACCCAAATATCTACGAATGTGGTCGATCCAAAAAATGATCATATTAATTTGAATTAAGTCGTGATCGTCGGATGCGCAATCGCTAGATCAACGATAGGGATAAATTGCAGAGATCGAAAGGAGAATTAAATACCGTGCTATTTCCAGTCCCACACTTAATCAGGACCGTCAGATATTATAGCCTCAAAGATCGACGATTGTGGTTAACTCACCTACAACGCACAACTTCAAATTGTAGAGTTTGGGTGACGAGTTAAATCACTCGCAAGTTATGGTTTCACAATCATCCTTGATCGTGGATATTCTTCGAGAGTCTTCATAATCGTTGGATAATATTAAGTAAACTTAAAGTGGATCATCTTAAAATGGAAGGATATGATAAGCAGAGCGCCAATTTGAGATTTTAAATCTTCGAAGTATGGAGACCCGGAGAGCCGAAATGAATCCTCGACCGTCGGATCATCCGAAGTAAACTTCATCCGTCAGATCACTCTAAAGTGGAAGGACATGATAAGAAAGGGTTGAGATCCGAGACCACAATCACCTGAATATTTTTCAGCCATCGGGTCGAATTAATTGAAGGGTAAGTTAAACAGGGCACAAGCTTTGAGAATTCGAATACACGAATCTCCGTCAGTCGTCGGATAAAATTAAGTGGAAGGATAGGATAAGAAAATATGGAGAGCCATTGGATTTAATCGAAGGAAAATATGCACCGTAGACAGATCGATCCATCGACCTAAGATCAATGATCGATGAACAAAATTTATTTTGGCTCTAAAAGTTGCGAGGAGGTTACTGTTCGGGGATTCTCACTTTGAAAGAATTGGTGACTTGAAAAGTTGAAATACATGAAGTCTTGAAGGCCAAAGTATTGAAGTGAATGGGGATCCACGTCAGCAAGGACACGTGGTGCAATAAGACAATGACAAGTGTCAAGTTTATTTGACATTTCAGGTATGTGCAAATCACAAATCCGAGTGACACATGGAAGCTACTAGGATCATGACACATCATCAAGTGATGTAAGTAAGTGACGTGACTCCAGGAATTTTACTTTGGGATATTTACCACCAAAACAAGCCCAAAGTTCCGAATTCCCGAAGTAGTTTGGGGCCGTTCATTGTTGAGGAGGACAGGTGGCACGAGATCCACAACTTCAGAAGTTTGTGTATGCGGAGAATGTGAAAATCGCCAAAGACAAATCTCGACTGTTGATCGTCAATGAGAGTATGTGTCTGCTGATCTGAGATTTTAGAGAAATCTCACTTCAAGGATTTGCAATTGAGACTTGAAAATTATGAAGTCCGGAGATGCGAAAGTATTGTGATCATTGATCCAAAAGAGACACGCGTCAGTGGATTTTCAACTCTGGGAAAAAGCAAAGGAAGGTTGAAAGGTTGGAAAGTTGAGATTTGAAAACCCCAAATACTCAAAGGGGTTATGACCGTTGATTCGAGAATACCTTGCGTCATTAGATCATGGAATCCAGGTGAAATACTCTGGGAGCAAGTAGAGTTTGAGAATCGAGACTCCCGAAGCCCGAAAGGTGAAATCGATCTCGTCCGTTGGTTTGGAAGGCCACATGTCACTTGGTCGTTAAGACTAAGGATCGCGTGTGGACAGAGGAAAAAGGTAGGAAAGGAAGATAGATCAGAGTCGTTGATCGAAGAAATCTGTCAGAGACCACGAGATCGACGATCATTCTCGATTGCGGGGCTAGAACATGCTTCGGTCTTATTTTTTCTTGAGCGGGCCACAATTGAAACCACGATTTTTTTTGAAAGGGTACGTGGTAGCTCGAGGTAAATTGTGGGGAGAAAAGAAGTTTGATTCAAACCACCTTTGGACATGCTCACAAGTCTTATTTGAAGTGACTTGAGGAATCAAGTGATATTTAATAGAATCTGCAATGATTCTTTTGGCCATAACTGTGTCCTTTTGGTGTTTTGCTGTAGCTGCAACATCGGTAGGTTCTGGTACATATTATTTAATGAATATTGCTAGGTCATTCTATTCAAGAATGAGTGCAATCCTATACTTCTAGGCATGAAATTTTTCCACACCTTCTAGCTTGTCAACAAGCTTAGTGCTTGCAGACATCTTTACTTGGAGATAGGAAAATGACCAAAAATTGAAAATGCTCAGTATTTAATTTTGAACTTACCAGGAGGTGCGCTTGGCTAAGGCGAGTAGCATGGTGCAGTTAGATTTCGGAAAATCCAAAATTTTTTCCTTCAAACTGGACCAACAAAATTTCGGACTGGTACTTTTGGTACTGGTTCTGGTTTCCTAGTTTTCTAATACTTATGGTGTTCTCGTACTTCTGGTTTTTTGGTACTAGTTGAAAGTAGGGTTTGACTTTCCAGAGTATCTGACCACTGGAAAGGTGTGCTCAAGGTGCCAAAGAGTTCACTAGGTGTTGTGAGTGGGAAATCCCTCTACAGACTAGCACTTAGGGTTTTATCATGCATGCATAAAAGACCTAAATATTCCTACTTTCTACCATCGTCCCAGACCTAATCCCCATTATTATTAAGCAAATATGTAGTTAAGAAGATCAAGTGAGCATACCTTATTTCGTGCGTTTGATATCGATCCTTCTTCATGCTTGATCGCTCTTTGACTGCAACTATCCTTCCAAGACTGACCTGCATTCACACAAGACAAACAAAGAAATCCACATGCATTTGATCTACAGATTAATGGGTTAGAGATTCAATCAAAATGTATGCAATAAACCATGAAAAAATCATATGAAGCTGACCACTGCTCCACGAACCTAGTCCTGGGCTCCTCTTCAACTGTCCTCCAACTTCTTTGCTCTATATTTCTTTTTGCACAAGGATGGCTAAAGATTGGGAAAAAGGGAATGCACAATCGGGTATAGTTTCTTTACTATGATTCTCCTCTTCCAAATGGGACCCCTAACCCTTCTTTTATAGGCTAGAAGATGCTAGGTATTTGGTTGAACTTCCGAACATGCATGGCCGGAAGGTTTAGTTAACTCACCCAAAGTTGTGTGTTTCGTCATCAAATTTCCTTTTTTCGTGCTTTTGTAGGTACACACGGGCTGTCTTGGGTCAGCTAGCGTGTACACGCATGCAGTAATGGAGCAGGGCATGTGGGCCTTTATAAAGGGGTTTTTAAGAAGAGTTGTTCAACAATGTTTTGGCAAAGAAGAAATCTGAGATGGCCTGATGCCAGGTAAGCATGCCTGGTGCAAATTAGGGTTATAACATATGCCCCCTAATGTGTGAGTTCAGAAGAGCATCTGATGGCCGAAATACATTAACAATCTTCACCGATGTGCCAAACAAGTGAGCCCAAGGACCAGAAATCGGGAGGTGCCATCTGCAAAATAGTAATTGTCTCACTGAGGCAGGCATACCCATGCTTGGGATAAAAAAAAATCATGGATACCAATCAAATACACTGTAGATCCATGTCATATAACTATATAAAGTGTAGCCACGGACAATACATAGTGGAGCTACATGTCGAAGTCAAAAAGATATACGTGTAGACTATCCATCTTCTTAGAAGCTGATAAGGCCTGATGGATGGAGATGAGGTCTTTAGATATTGAGCAACAACTTCAAAATCTTAAAAACTCGGGTAGGAGTGTAATATGAGTGTACGAATTCACTACCCAAAGGTCTTCAATGACTCGTCGATCATGGACTAGAGAATATTGATGATCAGACTGAAGGCTTCATTGATTTTGAACAAAGACTTGATTGGATGTTCAGGATGGCTGGGTATGAGGGCAAGAGACAAACTACAGAGGGGCCGACTCAGGCTTGGTGAAAAATTCCCTTGGACAATAGCACGACAAATGATGAGACTTAGGAAGCATGGCATTAACATAAGTTTACGAGGCAGGAGGCAACACAAACTCTCCCTATGTTTGGAAGAATAACCAAATAGAGGAGGACATAGCTCTATGTAGTGAGAAAATATTCCTAAGGCCGTATTAAATCCCAAAGTTTAACAAACAAACGAACATATGTGCTTTATCCAAGGGTGACTCATTATGCTGGCAATAAAGAAAATACTTTTCCCTTCCTCTTTTTGGGGTATATTTGATTTTTTTGTCTTTTTCAATAATTTTGGAAAAAGAATAAAATAATGTTATGTTACAAAGGAGGAATGAGTGTTGCAAACATACAAGTTTAGGGCATAGGGACAAGACTGATGTTCAAAGTAAGGACACTCAGGAAAAATCCTGCAGGAGCCAAAGGTGTCAAGACGTAGAGGCAAAGTGTTACAGGGCTTGCGTATAAGGCATGATTTAGATGGTTCAGTTGAGAGAAACATGGAGCTGATATTAGGCCAAAGACACAAGTATTCAAATGCGATTAATGCAACACACAATGCTAACATCCTTTGATGTGAATTTAACGAGCCCAGAGAAGGTAAGCTCGACGGTTTTTCATATTTAGAGAGCCTGGAAAAATGTAAAAGGAGACTCCACTGGGGTACCTTTTTCGAAGGTAGTCTAGTCGGTTCGAAAAAGGGGTAAACTAGCATCGAAAATACGTCTATTCAAAACCATTTTAATGAGTGTGATAAAGACAAGATCACTCGGCCATTTTTTCATTTTTAAAGAGTCTGAAAAAAACTTAACTATGGACTCCGTCAGGAATGTTGTTCTGGATCATTTTAACGAGTGTGAAAGAATAAGGTCACTCAA
>JZKD02S2018556.1:32880-45380 GCA_000966675.3 Picea glauca | reverse complement strand
CATCATCATACAATAATCACAATTTCATGAACAAAATGTGGAAACTATTTCACGAATAATGAGACACTATGTGGACTCTCTGGAGTTTCCGTTGTGGTTATGTTAGGATATCATTATATAAATCTCATATTTTACATAATGGTACACTTTGTGGACTCTATTTATTTACCACGATGGTTATTCCATGATCTCATTACCATCATACCACATTTTGAACTAGATGTTTGATTTTATTATTACTTTAAGTGTATTTGCATTTGCTACAGATCTTGTGTAGGTCAATCTAGGAACCGGGTGTTTTAAATTTTTGGTATGTGGATGCATTACATTGAAAAATATACACCTAAACAAATTCAAACAAACCCATATCACCATTTCGAATAAATAGATTATTGATCATACTCTTGTTGCATCTGGGATCAATGACCTTACTAAGAACAAAGTTGGGACATTAAATTTTTGGTAGACTAAATGGATATATAGTTAAAAATTGTTTCTAGGGTATATTATCCTATGAGTCTAGTTTACAACCCAACTTGAATCATGTCATTTCTATATCATACGAGAAAGTTATTCCCTAAATACTGACTCGCTATCCCAAATTTGCATTTCTGAAACTTTGTTTCCTAGGATGTTCATTGGTATATTTGACTCATCAATTATTCAAGTTTGAAAATATGTTTCTATCGGATATACCTACATGAATTTAATTTCATATACAATTGGAATCAATTCGATCTTCCATTAGAATAAAACGTTATACCAAAAACCATTACTATTGGTCTAGGTTGGAAATAAAAATCAACATTGTCATGAAGGTTGCTCATCAACATGTTTGACATGTCATTTCAAATAAATTTCAAAAAATGTTTCTACTAGAGATATCTCTGTGAATATAAATTAATATGTCTTTGGAATCTCTCCAATCAGATGTCAAACAAAAAATTTATCATCAAAACATTGTCAAGTAGTCAAGGATGGCCACCACTCCTCAATAGGTAAAAATATGAAAATTACTTTTAGATCTATTTTCAATGCTCTATTCACAATTTTTATTTATGTATTTTTATTTATTGGAAGAATAGAGTCCAAGCATCTCTCTTACATGATATCACCTTTTATTGCAGATAAGTGCCAATTGTTTTTGCAAATCAACGAAGGATAATGGAGGTCAATCCATGAAAAAGTGTTTTTTGAAGACCAATATTTTTTAAAAGGGGCATGTCACCATGACATACAAATGAAATAAAGAACAATATCATGTGATGATGAGTCCTTGAATGACGCATGTCGAAGTACAAGTTCCTAGGAACTTGCTACATAAGTGTTCCAACTGCTAACCAACAACTACAACAAGATGTTTCATAAAATTTGTAGATGGACAAAGAACAAGACAACTGGATAATTTATTTGAAGATTAACTGAATAACGGTTCTATAGAAATCTAGTCCCATTTATATGCGAGTAATACCATTGCTACACACAAACCTGTTATATCATTTTTTGCCACACTCCATGCATTTTTCTTTGTTGGCCTTCCATTTCCCTCTACAAACTCAGATTCCCCCATTTTATTCACTCCAAAGCTAAAAATACAATTTTTTGTCCATATACACGGGCCACAGTTAGACAACTTGCATATATGCAGGTTGCTCCATTACAACCCACGTAAATCGGTTTTTTTTCTCAAAAAATAAAAATATTTCGAGTTTCCATGCCATGTCACGAGATCCATGATCCTTTACCTTCCATATACTGGAAATGCTCTGACCCAACCCTTCAATTCCATTTGGAGGCTATAAATTGATCCATATACAAGACTTGAAGACACACATCATTGAGAGAAAAGACACTCTGGAGAAATTTCACTTCATATTGAGTATGCATCCCTTTGTCCTTGAAAGTCTGAAATTCTTGTGTTCAACCCCCAAGCTCTTCCCATATTGAGATGGAGAACCTCATTGACTCCTAATACTTGTGAGCTTTCCTTTGTGGAGGATTGAAGTGGTGAAGGCCCAACTAGAGGGACTTGGTTTCTCGTTTCTGATATGTGTCGTTACAAAATTTTGTCACCTATGTACTTTTGTTGATTACATTAATAAAAATACTCTTTTCTTATCCACTTATATGTCACAAATATTTACATTACTTTACATGGGCATATTTGTTATACAAGTTAATGGATTATGCTATTTTATATGCAAAATTTCTATATAATTTCTATATGCTTATATATCTTGATTATTGAGGACAAGTTGCAGGCATCAAGCTTTCGGTCGTGAGCTCAACTGAGGTCTTCTTTGGACGACCAGACGAGGTAGGCTCTTAGCCTATTCTTGTTAGAATTTTTATTTATCTAGCATACTTGAGTTTAGAGTTGTATTTCTGGGCGTCGTTCTGTCTATTGTGGTTTACCCCTTACCATAGATATTTTCCTCGTAACAAAATTGGCGAATCCACTGGGGATGATATCCCTTTTCAGGTATTGGGTGATTTTTCTCCTTCATTTCTCTCTATTTTCCTGAGTTTCTATGTCACATGTTTCTTAACAAAATTCATTTTTCTTTGTATCTGAGTTTCTTGGCTTGAACCTTTCCCTGGCAGTGTCTTCTTTGGCATACATGGGTTTTCCCTTAACATTCATGTACATACACAAGATGTCAGTCTTTAGGGTGCGTACATACACTTATATTCCCTCAACAGTCACATACACTATATGATGAGCCCTTTTGGTTGAGTTTAATGTTTGTTGGGTGATTTTTGTTGGTTTCTGAGACTTCTTGGGTCCCTGTCTTGACTGTTGAGTGCCTACAGTGTGATATGAAGTCGCATTATTGTTGAATATTTCAGGCGAACTCATTTCGTGTCATTTTTATCATTTTGTTGTCCTTGAATTCTGGTCTAGGTAATCACTTCTTAGTGTCCTACTTGGCTTGTCTCTTTATTCTTTCAGTAGGTTCTACTTGGAAGTTTCTTATTCAATCCTTTCATTTTCATTTAAGTATATTGAAAATACAAAAATATTTTTGTTTTTGCATTTTATCCAAAACATTTTCACTTTTGGCTACATTACATTAGTTTTGACATGTTAGGAAAGACTACACTTCATTGAAATTATAGATATTTATTTCATATAACAACATTTAGAATCATACCATATCTTTGAAAATCAAGACTAGTCATTAGCAATGCTTTTAAATTTTCTTATTTTATGCTGAGTCGTCGTACCATCAGTTTCATGATTGCACCTCTTGAGTAAGCAAAAGCCATTAAAATTAACATTGAATAATTAAAATTGATTAGAAATGATTTTATTTTTCAGGGTACACAAACAAGTGTAGTACCTAGGGAATTGGAATAGGATTTTGTGAGTAAACTTCTCCAAGTCTATAAAAATCAACGTATGTGTCTGACCAGGGAGTGGTGAAACCCATTGTCTAATTGGTGTCCTCAGGAGGCTCCACTCACACTGAATTTAAGCAGGAGGTCGTGTGAAGTTGGTTGCAGAGATATCCTTCTAATACCTTCCTTGCGTCAAAGATATTTGTGGGGTTCTATTCATATCTAGGGGTTTCTCTAGTTCCTTTACCTCCTTGAGAGGTGATGCTTTCGAGATTCCAGGATTTTCTAACTTTCTCATACGATGTACTGAAATTGCGACTACTGGACTGAGAATTGGTTATACCATGGTGACTTTAGTTTCTTGAACTAGGTAGCCACATAGGTTGCTTGAAAGGGTTATTTTGTAGGTACCCTGAGTCAGTTAGGGATCAGACAACACACAAACTTTATGGAGGATTTTCTTTCAGGAGGAATATGATCAAATGTGTTGTGAAGCGTACAAGGGTACTTATAACTAGTTATATTATCTCCACTCTGTTATTTAGGAGTCTCATCCCCTCTTGGGAGAGGCATACCTTCTTTAGTTTGGGACGCCCCTTCAACAATTATATCATGTTTGTGTGCATTGGATTTTATCTTTATTTAGGAGTTTTCTCTTTGATTATTAGTTGGCCTTACAATTTTGTATTTAGTCACAAGTTTTGAATCATCGTGGAGCAAGACCAACCTCCCTGTCAGTCTCTTCGTATTTTGAAGCTACCACCATGATTAGATCCTTTACTGAAGTTGCCTCCTAAAATGTGTATATTTAATAAGTGTGGTACATATATCTCCACTTCCCAGACTCATGATCATCCTACCATGAATATTGAGTCAGATATGAATATATCGAGAACCCCTTCGACTCCAACCTCCACTATATTTAGTGGAGACCCTTCGACTCCTGCATCATCGATGGTTTGGATTTTGTAAAATTGTTTACTTAATACTTCCCATCCCATGGTATCTTATAAGCCCATAAGAATGAATCCTTTTGTGTTCCCAGGTGGTTCACCACATCATAAGACTCATTCAATGCCTTGGGACTCTAATCCTTTCTATTTTGGTATGCCCGACACGAGTTCACACTTATCATCCTCTGTTTCGATGACTAATGTGAATCCTAGTTTTGGGTATGGGAGAACGACGCCTCCTTATGTTCCTTTCTCATTTGGTGGGGGTCATATCCCTCAAAAAATCCTAACGGTAGGAGGTTGGAATCCTCCTTCCTCCAAACCTAATCCTAGCTTCAATGCTCTAGGATGAAGTGCTCAAATGGGCGGTAAATTTAATTCTCATATTTCATCTGTCATTCCTTATTCATCCATGATGATTCCCACAAACACTTTTATTATGGTGAATATTACTTTAACCTATGGTGTTTCATAAGGGGGGAAATCGATTTTAAAGTATGGGAAAAACCCATCATGGAGTTCCTTCATATAGGGGAAACATATATAATCCTCACATGAATAATCCTTATCATGTCACTTTCTCCTCGCAAGCAGCTTCCGTGGGTATGGTGCCCTTACAACCTTTCATGAATTAGTTGGGAGGAGGATATTGTCCTACCAGTTAGGTTCATGGTGTATACTAGAACCTTGGTTGGCCCACAATATCTCAAGCCCAATCTTTCCCAAGAGTGTGGGGTCAGACGCTGCAACCCCGACTCCCTTTTCTGGCCATGTTGAATTTGCCAGACTTGTCAAAATTAATGAAAGACCCAGTGTGTCATGATTCGTCATGGACACTCATCCCTACCAAGCTTCCCTCAAACATTGTAAATTTTTAGGGAAAGACTGGTGAGGAAACAGGTGATTATGTGACTACCTTTCACCTATGGTTCTTGTCTAACTCCATTAATGACAACTCCGTTCGTTTGAGACTATTTCAACAAACCCTTATGGGGGTTGTCGTGAAGTGGTACATCAAGTTACCTGGGGGAACTTATGGAATTTTCAATCAGATGGTCTTGGTTTTTATCAACCACTTCCAATTATTGGTTCATTACGATGTTGGAATACAACTTTTATCATCTTTTCATCAAGATAAGGCCACCCACATATCTGATCATATTCAAGAGTGGTGTAGACATAAGAGGTTTATTAAAGCTTACATTCCTCCAAATTTTTTGTTGGAATGGTTCCTCAATTCCTTATTGCCTTACATTTCAAAAGATGTTTCTACATCTGGAGTAACGTCCGAGGAAGAGGCCATTTTTAAATCCCAGCAGTTATACTTTATATATGCTCATTCTGGGATGCTTTATGAAATTATCCCTAACACGTCGCGGTTGAATTATGATCCTATACAAAATCCTGAGCCTCATACCGATGGCATCATAGGCTCCAAAAATGCTAAGATTGCAGACCTAGTGATGAACTAGTTGAAGGATTTATCTCTTAACCTGTCTGCAGTAGGACAAGCTACAACTTTGTCTGCACCCACCTGGCTAGATTTGCATTATGTACAGTCGATGAAACTGAATGGTGACCAACAACCCAGAGGGAATAAAAGGAAAGGACATGGAAATAATCGTAAGGGTGGGAAGAATAATAAAAACAATAAATACAAGGACAACAATAATAATGATAAATCTAATAATAATGCTGGTGAGGGAAAGAAAGAAAAGAGGAAGGTGAATTTTCCTTGTAAAATTTGTAAAGATGATCACCTTACCCACTTGTGCCCCAAAATTGAGGAAGCCTTGAGGCTCATAGCGCAATAGCCTATTGTGCTGACGAACTTGTTTCCACATAACCAAAATATTACTTTGGGATCCTCCAACACTGGAAATGCATCGAGCGGGAGTCAAAACCCCTCAGCACATGATGGTGGCCATCTATGCATCAATATGGTTAAATTTGAGATCGATGTAGCCACTTAATCTCATGATTATGGTTCTTTGCAGCCTGTTATAGGTCCATAGCCTCCTCCTCTGGAAATAACTTTGCATATTGATAAGCCAAAACCTTCACGTCATATTTCGAAAGGAGTCCTTAAGTGCTCTGCCCACAATACTAATGCTAGAGCCACCAAAAATTACTTGATTGTCGAGGATTTGGGCCAAACACCTTGCATGGTGTCAACTTTGGAGGTGCTCTAGATGTCTCCCACACAAAGGAATGCCTTGCTATCTATTTTATGAGCTCTAGAACCAAGTGGCTCAAAATTTATCAAGTTTGATGTTGCGGATGTCAAACTTCACTTGTCTTATCATGTGGCCTTTCAGATCCACGTGGAGGGTATGAATGTCACCATCAAGTGTATTTTCATTGATGAAGGCGCTTCGACATCTGTTATGTCTTTATCTGGTTGGAAATCCATTGGATCTCCATTTATTTCTCAGTGCATGACCATGTTGAATGCATTCGATGGACGTTCTTTTAGACCCCATTGTATTATTCTCGCTTTCCTGGTCCAATTAGGCAGAAATATCATAGAGGTGGAGGTCAAGGTGGTTGATGTGCCTCTCGACTACAACCTCTTACCGGGGCATAATCAGAATTACTCTGTTACAGTCGTTGTGTCATTGATTTTATGTGTTTTATTCTTTCCTCATGAAGGGAATATAATGACGATCAACCAATTGTCCTCTGCATCTGCGAGACCCTTGGTCCCCATTATTGATAATTCTCAACAGGAAGCTGAGAAAGTTGGTGTTGGTATGTACTCCCCCTTGATGGGAGCTTTCAATTTCTCGGCACCAATCACATACATCAATGCCATCTCCAATGAGTCTTGATTGTCAATATGGTTCGTTCCTTTTCATACATCATATATTAATGACCCATGGACCCTACCCTGTCCATATGTGTCATATGAAGGTCATTCACACATTGGGATGGAAATGCCACTATCCACAGTAGAAATTGCGTATCAAGATATACTAGAAGCTACTACAGACCCAGATCATCCCTACTCATGGAAAAACAAGGTGGATCATGTCTTAGATCCTATATGGGTTGTCCAATCATCTTGTTTTCATGACTACCTTGAAAACACTTTACCCTCAGATGAAGCCATCATAGAGGCCATTTATGGTCCAGATAGGCCTTGGGAAGATCTTCATCATAGATCTTGTTTTCTCTCTGGGATTGAATGGATTGAATAAGATGAGTGTAGGTCCACCTTGAGTGAGATGGTCGGTCACGCCGTGGTTCCATTATATAAGAATGGTATATATGCTAAAGTAAACATGGAAAAAAATTATCCTACCGTCACAATCGAAATATCTCGAACCCCTAGTAAAATTGAAAATGTATATGTCGATGCAGATTGTTCACGTGAAGAAATTCAGAATTACACTGATATCTTCAAATAATTATGAGATGTATATTCTTGATCATATGAAGAAATGCTAGGGATTGACCCTAGTATTGTCGAACATGAAATTAAAACTTATCTGAATAATAAACCTATTCGGAAAATACTTAGAGATATGAATCCTAGGAAGGCCCTTGCTATTAAGGAAAAGGTGGAGAAGTTGCTCAATGTTGGCTTCATCTACTTGATTCCCTTGACAGAATGGGTATCCAACTCCGTTCTCATTGATAAGAAGCAAGGAATCGTCCGTGTATGTATGGATTTTAGGGAGCTGAATAAAGCTTGTCCTAATTATAATTTCCCCACTCCTTTCATTAGTCAGATTATTGATGAGTGTGTGGGAAGAAAAGTCTTTTCTTTTATGGATGGATTTTTAGGTTATAATCAAATTCAAATTAAACCTGAGGATCAACAAAAGATGATGTTTATTTGTCCTTGGGGTACCTTTGCATACCAAAAAATTCCTTTGGGTCTTAAAAACACCAGAGCAACCTTCCAATGTGCCATGACCTTTGCGTTCCATGATCTCAAGCATATTGTTGAATCCTATATAGATGATCTCGTTGCTCACTCTCGAAAGAGGGTTGATCATTTGACTCACCTTCAACTAGTATTTGAGAGATTCCATTATTATCGCATTCGGTTGAACCCTCAAAATTGCATATTTTATGGTAGGTCTGGATGCCTTTTGGGTTTCATAGTTTATGAGAATTGGATCATGGTGGATCCTATGAAGGTTGAGGCAATACTTTGATTTCCCCCCCCCGCATAATATTTGACAACTTCAATGTTTACAAGGGAAGGATAACTTCTTGTGTTAGGATATTTAGACACTTAGGAGTTAGTTAAGATCTACTTGGTCTAATATGTTGTTAGGTAAAAGTGTGTTTCTTTCATATGCATTAGTATGCATTTGTAGTTAGTAAATATGACGGTCACGATATGTTCCCGACATAGAGTGATCCGACGGTTCATATTTTCTTCGATCTTAATGGCCATTGATCTGTAGATTAACAACCGATTGGTCTATGATATATATTTAAAGAGCATGGAGGGTCATTTGTTGATGATAGATTGTGATAAAATCTCTTGTAAAATCTCTCTGTCATTTTTTTATTTTGCATTAATAAACGGCTCCAAGTGGCCGCATTGGTTGGGGTCGTGGATGTTTCCCCGTAGGGTTTTACCACGTCAAAACATCGGTGTGTTGATATTTGATCTGGTTGTGTGAGTGGTTACTGAAGGTTCTCTTCCTCTATTGGAATACTCATGTTGTCTAAAATGGTATCAAAGCGAGGTTTGAAGATCCGCTCCTGTTATAGATCGAGATCGTGAAGCCAAGTTACCTCATCTCCATTTTTTGTCATTTTTGTGCATTTGTGGGCTGATATGAATCCTCCATTGTGTATGGATCACTTGTTATAGCTAGGAACACTTTTTGTTTCACTCAAAAAGGTTTCTGTTTTTCCAAGATATGACCATTCCAGTCAGATCCGGAGGTATAAAGCCCGAATACACATTTTTTTTTTTTAAATTTTGCAGAGTATTATTTTGGTTTTATTTCGGTTTTATATTATTTGTTTCCGGGTTTCTACTATTTTAGATCTGTGTATGCTCTTTGCCTCATGCCCTGTGTGATCTCAGAAAATCAGAAACAGATAGGAAAAGGTGCATCTTCCGGGTAAACTAACCGATATCTAACCCTTGTTGTCATTGAGAAGCAATTTTTTTTTCTTGTGTGAAAAGAGTTTTTTTTTAGCATGCTCTCCAAGGCCGTCTTCAACAACAACAACAAAAAAATCCATAATCCTCTTGTGAAACAATACAATATGTTTTACTAGACCATTTGGTTAAAATTTGCCTTATTAAGAGATCTTGAGTTCAAGTCTCTCTTTTGCTACTTTTTTTGAAAAAGTTCATGCTAAAATTGTAAAGTGTATTTCACTTCAAGTATACAAGTGAATCACTATAAGTAGCTTTAATATTTTATTTTAGAGTTATTTATTTTGCATGCAACTTTTCTTTTATAAAGTAACTTCATTGTAAAAGTGATCCCCACTTCTCTTTATAAAAGTGGGTCACTTCATAAAGCAACTACCACATGGTCCTTTGGTTATCGTTTATGTTTTTTTTAAAAAGGGCATAACTCTCACATTTGAAGTTTGTTTTTAGTGTCGTTTTTTTTTAAACCGCACAACTTTTTGAGATCTTTCCATTGAGATCATTATTTTCAGTTTTTAAAATCCATATTATCTACATATTTAATATGGTTATTCCAATAATCTTTTGCTTACTAGCACCAACTACTTCTAATGAAAATCTCATATAGAAGATTTATTAAGAAGTAAAGGCTTATACCAGATTACCTTAGGAAAGGAAAAAACACCCACTGATGATGATAAGAAATTAAAATGGGATAATAGGAGTGACGAAGAACATGGACTAATCAGAATGTCCATCTCTCCTGATTTAAGGTTCCACCTTAAAGAAATTGATGACCCTGAAGAAGCTTGGGAAAATATTGAATTTGTGTTTGGTAAACTCAATATTATTCGAGCACGATAGTTATAAAATCAAGTATTGACCTTAAGTCCAAGTGATTTTTCTTTCTTTTGAGACTATCTATCTAAGTTTAAAACACTCAGAATTTTATGTGAAGAATGTGAGATAAAATGGAGGAAGAGCATTGCATATATATTATTCTTTATAAGCTAGGTAGTGCATATTCTATGTTTGTATCTACCTTTTATGCCATGAGAGAGGATCTAGGGAAAGCTTATCAAAAACCCACTCTTGATTCCTTTTGTGCTTCTTTGATTAGAGAGGAATATAAGCCTATACAACTTGGAGTGATCAACACTGCAGGTACCTCCAACAAAGCCTTAGTTTCCTAGCAAAAAGATAAACCCAAGTATCCCAAGAAGAAACATCTTCGCTACAACAACAAGAAACATAAGGGTCCCAAACCTGCTCAGAAAGCTTCATCTCCTAATGGTGACAAAGGAGAAAAATATAAAAATAAGAAGACTGACAAACATTGCAACTTTTGTGATAAAGATGGCCATGATGAGTCCAAATGTTTCAAGAAGATGACAACTTTAGAAACAACGATGAAGAATCACAACATCAGTATTGATTCTAATTCTTCTTCTTCTTCTCATGGACATGTGCTTTCCACTTCTGGTTTTTCCTTCAATACAACTTCAACTTCTTTTTCTAATGAGTGGTTTATTGATTCTAGAGCATCTTATCATATGGATACGGATAAAGACATATTTTCTACTCTAAATGAATGTAACACTAAGCAAATATTTGTTGGTGATGATAGATATGTTAGTGTTGTAGTATATGGAATAGTTCAAGTAGATAATCGTCATTTCAATGATTTATTATGTGTTCCAAGTCTTTCTTGTAACCTTCTATCAGTATATCAAATCACTCATTTAGGTGAAGGTAAAACCGTAGAGTTTTCACCTCACCAAGTTGTAATCAAGGATCTAAAATATCCTAAGCATGTTCTTGCAACTGGAATTGTTGATGATATTACTAGGTTGTACAAGTTTGACAACTTTAGGTCATCATATTTTTCATCAATTTTTGTTGCTCATAGCGATGACTTGAGAAAACTTTGGCATGAGAGGTTTGGTCATCTAAACTATCTCTCATTGCAACAACTATGTAATCAACAGATGGTGACTAGTCTTCCTCCTGTTTCATGCAGATATGGTGTTTGTGTTGGTTTTGTTCTCGACAAACATCATCGGGACAGTTTTGACAAACATGCCTCTTGGCACGCCTCAGGCCCTTTGCATCTTGTTCACATTGTTTTGTGTGGTCCACTTTCTTCTCCTTATTTTTCTAGGTGCAAGTATTTCTTAACTTTCATTGATGATTTTTCCAGATGTACTTGGGTTTACTTCTTAAAACTTAAGAGAGAAGTTTTTGACAAGTTTTTTTCTTACAATGCCCTTGTAGAAAATAAGTCTGGACATCAAATTCAAAAGTTAAGAACAAATAATGGAGGCAAATATGTGAACAATAATTTTACAAGTTACTACACTACACAAGGCATCCAAATGAAACACATTGTTCCATATACACCACAACAAAATGGTGTTGTTGAGAGAAAGAACCACACATTAAAAGAAATGGTTAATTGTATGATCCAATCGAAGGGATTAAGTCTAAAGTATTGGGTGGAAGCAATCAACTGTGAAAATTACATAATCAATCGCACTTCTATAAAGGCTCTTAAAAATATAACACCGGAAGAAGCTTGGACTAAAATTAAACTATATATAATTCACTTATGTGTATTTGGAAGTATAACATGGGCTCAAATTCCTAATGAGAAAATGAAATCATTGCAGCCTACAAGTGAGAAGTGTATATTTTTTGGTTATTCTGAAGATGTCTGATCCGGATTATTTTTGGCACGAAATGAGAGCGGAGATATAATAAGGAAATGCACAGAGATATCACGGATATTCAATAATATAATAGAAATGTATTAGAGATGCAACCATAAACACAGATATACAGTAATACACGATTTTTATTAATGAAAGAAATGTACAGAGACTGTAAAAATACAGAGTGAAAGACTCACTAGAATGGCAGCTTATCTCTGAGAAGAGATGTGACGACTACTCTCATTCGCAAGAAGATGGTTACAATAAGGCTCGGAAGGCCCTTTTACAATAGACGGGAATGCCAAAATTCCTAGACATCCAAAAACCTAACCCTAGGAGATGAAGCGCCAAAAGTCATGTGGGCCCCGTTTGGGTAAGTTG
>JZKD02S2018556.1:3289-32870 GCA_000966675.3 Picea glauca | reverse complement strand
TCGTAACTTTTGCATACGATCTCCGTTTTAGGCGTGTGATAGCTCGTTGGAAAGGTATCATCGAGGAGATTCATTTTGGGGCCTCAATTATGCCTTCAGATATCATTGAGAACCTCTATCTCGAAAAACCTTCATTTAGGCCCTCAAAATGGCCCCGGAAGTTAAAACGTGCTAAAAATAGTAAATTGCCAAAATGGCCAGAAAACTGTTTTGAGCCATTTGGAAAAGATGGGTGGCCCCCGATATCCACATGGATCAATTTCAAAGGTTATATACTTCTTCAACCACATTGTAATTAAATTATTATTAGAAGAGATGTTAAATTTGATGAAAATTTCTTGGCCTGTGAGCCTAATTCGGCCTACGAGCCATTTTCGGCCTACGATCCATCTTCGACATTTGTGCCTTCTTCTGTTCCTATTCTGGTCTCTTCTTTAGATGTTAACAATGAGGATGAAAATCCACCTCCGCCTGCTCAACTTCCTATAGATGAGTCCTTTGAACCTTAACCAACACTAGTTCCACAACTTCCTATATGGGTCCATTCAATATGAGAAGCAATTGGTGGTCTTGTCAGTGATCCTTCAGATCAACGTCGAACACATTCATAGTTCAAACGATCCTCTTCTCTTTTGGATCAAGTTTAAGATACTCATGATACAAAGAAATTTGTAGAAGCTTCAGGTCATCCATATTGGGATACAACAATGAATGAAGAGTGTCGTTCTTTAATCACAAACGATACTTGGGATCTTGTACCTCTTCCAAAAGGAATAAAACTTGTTAGATATAAATGGGTCTACAGAACTAAGTATGCATCAGATGGAAGTGTTGAAAGAAACAAGGCTCAATTAGTTTCCAAAGGATTTTCCCAAGTTGAAGGAATTGACTATAATGAATCCTTTGCCTCTGTAGCCAAAATGAATTCCATCTACCTTGTTCTTGCCCTTGTTGCCTCACATAAATGGGAGGTCCATCAGATGGATGTTAAATCCTCCTTCTTGCATGGAGATTTTAAAAACTAAATCTACATGGAACAACCTCCTAGCTATGTCCAAAATGACTCTAGCCTTGTTTTTCGCCTTAAGAAATCTCTTTATGGTCTTAAGGAAGCTCCCCAAGCTTGGTATGCCAAAATGGACAACTTTCTTATTGACACTGGATTCTCTAGATGCCATTCTGATCCTAATGTCTATACCAAGAAATTAGGAAGCCATATCATAATCCTTTTCCTTTATGTTGATGACCTTATCCTTACTGGTAGTCACTCAAAACTTTGAAACCATGTGCAAACCAGCCTTAAGAAGAAATTTGAAATGACAGACTTAGGATTTTTGCACTATTTCCTTGGCCTCCAAGTTTTGCAAACCAATGAAGGAATTTTTATTTCCCAATCTAAGTATGCTTGTGACCTTCTTCGTCGCTTTCACATGGATGATTGTAAACCAACCCCTTATCCCTTCTAATATAGAGTCAAGATTACTGCCACTTGTACTTCTCCTGAAGTTGATGCCACCCTGTATCGTCAATTACTTGGTATCCTCTTATACTTGACTCATACCCATCCTAATATTTCCTTTGTTGTTGTTCTTATTTCCCGGTATATGAAAACACCCCATGAAATCCATTGGAAAGAAGATAAAAGGATACTTCGCTATGTCTGTGGTACAGTTCAATTTAGGATACATTACAATTCAGGGGGGATTCCTTTGTTGGTTGGTTTCACTGATTCAGATTGGTTCGACGACCCTGATGATTGGAAGTCTACTGCAGGTTATGTTTTCTACCTTGGTTAAGGACCTGTCACTTGGGCATGTAAGAAACAACATGCTATTTCACTTTCTTCATCATAAGAAAAGTACCAAGCAGTGGTAAATGCAAGTCAGGAAGCCTTGTGGTTTCGACAGATCCTTTCAGAGTTTGGATTTCAGAAGTAGCATCTGACCAACCTTTGGTGTGACAATCAGAGTGCCATCAAGCTCCCTAAAGACCCAGTTCAACATCCGCGCATCAAGCACATCGAGATACACATGCACTTGATTAGAAATCTCATTCATGATCAAGTTATTAAGGTGCTCTTTTTCCCTAGATAAGATCAAGTTGTAGACATTTTCACAAAGTCTCTTACAGAAACAAAGTTTTCCAAACTTCGATCTATGTTAGGAGTTCAGGAAGTTTTCATTAAGGGGGGAGGCTCTAATGCCTCCTTCCTTATCCTATTGTGTCACTATTGTAAATCCTTCAATCATATCTCAAGGTTTTCTTAAGGGGGGATGTTAGGATATTTATACACTTAGGAGTTAGTTAAGATATACTTGGTCTAATATGTAGTTAGTTAAAAGTGTGTTTCTTTAGTACGCATTAGTATGCTTTTGTAGTTAGGAAATCCGACGGTCACGATATGTTCCCAACATAGAGTGATCTGATAATTCATATTCTCCTCAATCTTAACAACCATTGATCTATGGCTTAACACTCGATTGGTCCATGATCTCTATTTAAAAAGCATGTAGGGTCATTTTTCGATGATCAATTGTGAGAAAATCTCTTGTAAAATCTCTCTGTAATATTTTTCTTTTGGATTAATAAATTGCTCCAAGTGGCCGCATTAGCTGGGGCCGTGGATGTTTCCAACTAGGGGTTTTACCATGTCAAAACATCGATGTTTTGATCTTTGATCTGATTGTGTGAGTGGTTACTAAAGGTGTGCATCCTCTGTTGGAATACATGTGTTGTCGAACATCCTACGTCATTTCGTAGTGAACTATTCCAATATAACTAAGGGTTTCATGTTTCTTTTGAAGAAGGATTCTCCATTCATATGGGATGAGAGAACCCATGAATCCTTCGATGCTCTTAAGAAATCCTGGTATAGACATCTCTACTGAAGCCCCCAGACTACAATAGAGATTTCTTGCTTTATATTGTCGCATCTGAAGGGATGATTGGTATGGTTCTAGTTAAGGAATATGAAGAGCTCCATGATTACGTTATATATTACCTTATCCAAAATCTAATTGGTCTTGAACTTAAGTATTCTCACATAGAGAAGCTAGCCTTAACATGCGTACATGCGGTTCGACGATTACATCATTATATCTTAATTTGCAAGACTACCGTAGTTGTAGATATCAATCCATTTCACTATGCCCTTACACGGTGTATCATAGGGGGTAAGTACAATAAATGGATTGTGATTCTATATGAATTTGATCTTTATTTTTCTTCTACGAAATCCAAGAAGGCGCTAGTTCTTGCGAAACTGATGTCAAAATTCCCTAGGCGGGATGGGGATATTTTTCATGATGATTCATTCGCGTATGAACACATCTTCCTTATGTCATCTTCGTACCCCTGGTATGGAGATATTTTAATCTACCTTAAAACCTTAAAGCTTCCCCAACATCTTTCAAGAGACGACCGATGACGTATACACCATCAGGCCAAAAAATACCTCATTATCGATGATACGTTATATCATCGAGGGGTAGATGATATTTTGCGTCATTTTTTGACTCACAAAGAGGCTGAAGTTGTTATCAATGACTACCATAGTGGGGCATGTGATGGTCACTTATCCAGGCATGCAACAACCCAAAAGATATTGCGAGTTGGTTATTTTTGGCCATAAATTTTTAAAGATTGCATTGAAGCGGTCAAGAAGTGTTACCCTTTCCAGGTGTTAGCTCATAAGATGTTCTCGCACACTACCCCTCTACACCCAGTCATTACCATCAATCCCTTCACTAAGTGGGGGGTGGATTTGATGGACTGTAACCCAACCTTGGCTAGGGGGCATCATCACATTGTTGTGGTCATGGATTATTTTACTAAATGGGATGAGGCCATGCCTACCATTAAATTTAATGGTGAGACTAATTTTTTTTTTGTATTCAATTAGATTATAGCTCAGTTCAGAATCCTAAAGGATATTTTTATTCACTTCCAGAATGAAATGATGACAGAGTTAGCATCTAGACTAGGTTTTACACATGACCATTTGTCACCATAATATCCACAGGAAAATGGACAAGTAGAGGTCGTGAATAAATCCCTCAAGACCATTTTGCAAAAGACTATCATGTAGACTAAATATAACTTTCATGTGATGATTTTCCCTGCACTATGGGCATATCGAACCATGGTAAATACTTCCATCGGTTTCTCATTGTTTCAGTTAGTTCATGGGGTGGAGTCAATTCTTCCATTTGAATGTTAAATCTCTTCTGTCAGGTTAGCAATAGAGCTCCTACCTCACACGACCAATCTCAAAGAAAAACTTGTACACCTCGAGAAGAATCAATATGCCACTACTACTATCGAGGAAAATAAACGACGTGTTAAGTTCCAGTATGATAAGTTTGTATTTCCCTAACTATACGTTGAGGGTGAGTTAGTCCTTCTCTATGACCAAGACAAAGAATCGCAAAAGGGCAGGAAAGTTTAATCCCATTTGGCACAGTCCTTATGTCTTGATACGTGTCCTTGAAAAAGGAGCCTATGAGTTAGAATATTTTTAAGGGAACATGATAAATGTGCCTAGAAATGAGCTCTATCTTAAACAATATTATTCTTGAGCCTTCAATCTCGAGCGTGGCCTTTGTATACTAATGTATGTTAGTGTATATATTTCTCTTTTTATTATTTAGTGTCCACAACTTTCTTATTGAGTTTTCCCTTGGTTGACAGATGTCAATGGAATCTTCAATGTTCTTAGGATTCACAAATGGTGCCAGTCGTCATACTCAGAACATGGATTTTGTCTCTTGGGTTATCTATTCACCTAAGAGACAATTGATTTCTTCAAGTGGTGTTTATCTAGGGCCATCAACGGATCACAATGTGGTTGAGTATAACGTCGTTATAGAGCTATTGTGTGACACCATTTCACATGGTGTTTGATATTTAGAATTTCACCTAGATTCCCATTTAGTTGTATGTCAATTGAACGACAGTTACCGGGTCATAGATCCTACACTACTCCGACATTTCCTTTGGTACAAATTTTAGAACGAAATTTTGATTTTATTACTTACAATCATGTACCTAGAAGTTTTAATCACATATCCGATGCATATGCTAATTAAATTTTAGATTGGAATTTTTCACATAACTGAGGAACGAAAACATAAATACATTCATACATCCATTGTAATATATGCAAGTAAAGCTGAAGACCAAAATAGTTTTTTATATTTCAAAAAAAATATGGTGTCATAGTACAAAATGGGGCTTGTAGCCCTAGAATACATATACAACTGGTACAACACATAAAGATGACATCTATGCCTAAGGTCCTAGGTGCATGTCATGATAACACACTATTGAATTTTCAAGACACCGAAAGAGCCTTGCCCATGCATGGGGTACACCCACCACCTGTTAGCATAGGGGAAGACCTAGGGTTCAACTCTAATAATGCACCAAAAATCCCCTACTGGCCCTTTCAGAAACACCTATGAAGCAGATGCAGTCTCAACCGAAGTAGCAATAGGGGGTTGCAGGACACAGGTGTCTAAAACCAGAGGAAATGCAAGTGGGATCAAGGAAATCAAGCATGGAGATCAGATTATTCTATCCCAAACATAACCCTACTTCACACAGTTATATATCAAATCTAACATACTAATGCATCATTAGGGTAGAAGAGTAAAGAACATAGCATCAATCACACACAACAATAGGATATAAGTGGTTCACCCTCTCCCTAGGGTTACGTCCACAAAACTGTGATTTATAATATATTAGGTAAAAGCATACATTTCTATCTGCGCTCTTATCTTGCATATCTCTCTCCTTCTCTCTTTTCTCTATCTCCCTTCCCTGCACACCCAACTGCAGGGTTGATCTTTGCACCCAACTGAAGATCTTACAACACATACTTCTCTCTCCACACAATAATTCTCTCTCAGTAATAACAACAATCACTCATCATCACATAATCGAACCCATATCAGGTCCTCTTGACCTTTATTTATAGATTACAATATCTCACCAACAGCCTTAGGCCGAAGCCTAGGTGTCAAAACCCTAGATACCTAAACCCTAGGTGTCTAAAACCCTAGGTCAACTTGACCCACTTTTCAGGGCTTCACCAACCTGTCTTTCCTTCTTTCTCGCGAGGTGCTCCAAGGCATCTACCAGTTGATTTTTTCGCTTGTTGATTTGTCCATGATCTGTCTTCCTTGTTGATTTATCTTCCTTGATCTCCTCGTCCAACAACTTGCTTTCTCTTACTTCGCTCCTTCTTATCTACTCTTTTTCTCACTTTGACCCAATATCAGTCACTGTGTTTTTCGTGCAGTTCGCTTTCCATATTTTCTGCCTTAATCTTCGCTTACTTCCTTAATCTGTGTAACTGGGACCTTCATCAGGATCCATAGGTGTGATGACCCTAAGACCATCTCCTTCAAACATCATTCTTTTTTTCTTCAAGTCAACAACAGTAGAATTGTTGAAAGCCCAATCAATTCCTAACAATGCAGGGTAAGGACAACTATTGTCAACTATCTCAATCACCTTGAAGTCCACAAATGTTCTGACCTCATCGATGTCCACAAGGATATGTTCCAATATTTCAAAGGGGCTCACAACCTGTTAATTGGACATCCTAAGCCTGATGGGAGAATAGATCAACTTAGGTTTTCCCATCAGTGCCCAGGTCTGCTTCGTCATAACATTGACCTTCGATCCTAAGTCAAGGACCACATAATCTATATCATATTATCCAATTTGAGCATTAAGGTGTAGTTCCTTATTTGTCATTCTTTTTTTGGATAGTTGATGTACTTCTTTATTCAGTAGAGGATCTACCTTTCCTATCTCATACCGTCTGATCAAGTTTTTGAGCTCTTGTATAACACTCTCATCCTTTATCAAATTAATACAAGTGCATAAAAATTCCATGAGTCTTCTTACCTCTTTTCCTTCTCCAGGAGAAGCGGACTAATCAAAGGCCAGGGGAATTCCACATTCTCTCACTTCTGGTTGTGCCTTTGATGAAGAAGTCTGATCTATTCTAAACTCTTTTCTTGCCTCTTCAAATGTTTTCTTCTCTTTCTTTGGATCAAACTCTTGTGTCTTCTCTACAGCTTTTCTGACTCCTGATTGTTTTGTAGTCTTCACTGGAGTCACCTTGTCTTCTCCTGTAGCAACGCCTCCTCTAGGGATAACAATGACTCTAGGATATACTTTGTGAGGTTCTATTGTGATTAGTTGTACTTGCTAGTTTCATCCTTGTCTTTCTTGTAGTTTGGCTAATACCGCAGGACAATCTTCAATGACATGCTCAAATGAGTTGCAGTAACTGCAAGTGGTACAAGGGTTCTAGAAATCCCTTGCCAAATGTCTTGGCCATGCGCAGTTATAAAAAATGATCTAACCTCGACCTTGACCCATACCTCCTCCTTGTCCTCTTCTTATGAATCCACCATGAGGGTAGAATTTTCCTCTTCCATGGGAATTATACTGCGTAGTGTTCCCGTCTTGTTGTACTTCACCTTGAATCTTGTATATATCCCTTGATATTTCATGCATGAGGTTATAGGCCCTACAATCCCTATCATCATGCACTACTAACTTACAGAATGTGAAATACAGATTTGTGGGTGTCTGATCATATTTTTGCATGTAATAACATTCGTTGGGGCAATGCTTGTTTCTACATACCTCGCACCAAGGTAGGGTAACTTGCTTCAAAGGGCTCGGAGCTCCAGATTCCAAGTAATCATGAAATAGGGGGAAATGATCCTTGTCATGGACTTCGTATTTGCATCTAATGCACCAGATATATTCTCTTTTATCTTTTCCCTTGTCTTTATTCATATCTTTGACCTGTAGAGACAAGCTAGTTAATTGAATTAAAATTTGACTCATATCTAAGATGGATTCTCCCATAGGAGCTGATTCTAGCTTCATGGAAATCTCCAGTGCCTCAGCCTATGAAGAAATCTTATGTTGCATCAGAGGGACTATAATGTGTGGTAAAAGCAAAACAATGAACCATTCCATGTTCTTCTTATCTGGGATCTTAAAAGTCAGATGACTTGTTAAGGTTTTAAACCTTTGATCAAACTCCCAAATAGGTTCAACTATTCTCTGCTTGATTTATTTTAACTCTATAATGCATTGTGACTCTGACTTGGGTTTCTTGAATTCTACAACCAACACATTCTTGATCTCATTCAGTGGTTTAGATTGTGCAAATCCTTGGACAAGTTTCATGTACCAGCTTAGTGCGTGGTCTCTCAAGGCAGTACTAAACTAAGCTTGTTTAACAACTTCATCGGTGAAATTATTAATACTCCATATAAATTCTCATAGAAACCAGTGTTGATCAGGATCTTCAGATCCATCCCCTCTAAAGGTGGGTAACCTCATCTCATCTTCCATATATCTTCCTAGGTTTCCTGACTGAGTGTGCGCTGAACCACTTGTACCAGTGCTTTGACTGCTCTGATAACTTAGGTTACTCTTGTTACTTAATGATGCTAAAACAACAAGGGGTGTAATAGCACTTACTTCAACAGTCTGTGTAGTCCTTGAAGTTTTTGACTCTTATCGGTGAGGTTCTTCAGTCTTCTCTTCTTCTTCCCTAGCGGACTTTGAATGTTCCTTGTTCAACAACTCTTCTTCTTTTCCACTGTAGAACCCTTCTTCTTTTGTTGGTTCATGACTATGCTCAAACAAGTTCACCAGAGGAACTTCTATGAAGGTCCTCCCACTGTGCGTGTGTCTGATCTCTATGTCATTGTCATTGTATGAATTATTGAACATTATCCTTTTCAGTCTGACCCACTACTGTATCTTCAAGATGTTCTTCTCATGCAATAACATCTTGATCCTCAACTTTAGAAATTGTAAAAATTTTCCTCTAGGTCCTTTAGAGAAATATCTCTCTTCTTGGATCTATGATTCTACCCTATCAATAGCAAAATTTGTGATATACCCTCCAACGGTACTATCAAAACAGTGATCTAATGCTCTTGAAACAACGTTATCAACTCTTTTGACCTTGTTGATCAGCGCAGACGTCCAAACCACAAGCATTCTAGATCTGATCTCAAACTGGGTTTCTGCTAATTTGGCCAGCCACTCATATAGATCATTATGAATTCCTCCAAATGAAATCTCGTGTGTATTAGTAAAGATATACCTTCCCAACCAGTCTTCTATTCTAATATTAGAGTTCTTATTCTGAGATTCTGTGAAGTCCCTTTCCTGTTTTTCTATCCACTTCTGAATCTCTGTCTTCAATGGAAACCACCTTGACATTAACTCAAGAATATTATGGTCCCGACAACGGAACCATTTTTTGTCACAGGAGTAGACCCATGGTTTAGATCTAATGGTGCACCAACAAGCCCTAACTACTGGCCCTTTCAACAACACCTGCAAAGCAAATGCAGTCTCGCCCAAAGTAGCAATATGGAGTTGCAAGACATAGATGTCTACAACCAAAGGAAATGCAAGTGGGATCAAGGAAATCACACATGGAGATCAAGTTATTCTATCCCAAACATAAACCTACTTTGTACAATTATATATCAAATCTAACATACTAATGCATCATCAAGGTAGCAGAGTAAAGAACAGAGCATCAATCACACACAGCAATAGAATATATGTGGTTCACCCTCTCCCTAGGGCTACGTCCACAAAATTGTGCTTTATAATATATTAGGTGAAGTCATACAGTTCTATATGCATTGTTAGCTTGCATATCTCTCTCCTTATCTCTTTTCTCTATCTCCCTTCCCTATGCACCCAACTGCAGGGCTGATCTTCGCACCCAGCTGAAGATCTTACAACACAAACTTCTCTCTCCACACAATAATTCTCTCTCAGTAATAAAAAAATCACTCATGATCACATAATGGAACCCATATCAGGTCCTCTTAACCTTTATTTATACATTACAATATATCACTGACAACCTTAGGCTGAATCATAGGTGTCAAAACCCTAGATACCTAAACCCTAGGTGTATAAAACCCTAGGTCAAATTGACCCACTTTTCAGGGCTTCGCCAGCCTGTCTTTCCTTCTTTCCTGCGAGGTGCTCCAAAGAATATATCGGTGGATTTTTCCTCTTGTTGAGTTTTCCACAATATGTATTCCTTGTTGATCTATATTCCTCGATCTCCTCATCCAACAACTTTCTTTCTCTTACTTCGCTTCATCTTATCTGCTCTTTTTCTCACTTTGACGCAGTATCAGTCACTGTGTCTTCCACGCAGTTCTCATTCTATATTTTCTACCTTAATATTTTCTTACTTACATAACCAAGGGCCAACACCACCTATCACTGCATCACCTCTGGCAGATCCTCCACCTGCACCATAGGAACCCATTGCCTCAAACAGACAGGTTTCCCTGCACAGTGTGGAAAACTCTCTCTGCATCCCCACCTACCATCTCATCTCCTCGGCCTCTGCGCAAATGTCATGGATATCCCTCTGGTCATCGTGGACCTACGTTTGTGTAAAATAAATAACCATTAATACATGATACAATACAAAAATATTTGCATTTTTTGTTTTCCTCTATCAAATTGAAAAAACAAAAAAAAATGAAATATATAAAATCAATGCTCACCGATCTCTCCAAAGGAAGATCCTGGTGGAAATGGAACATCTCAGTCCCCTCAGTAGTCTATCCCCTCATAAGGGTATTCATCGATCATGATGAACTATCGTCACCACCCGTGGAAGAAATCATCGTTGTAGGGGGTTGGCACCCTACCACCTCCTAGCCGCCGCATAACCTCGGTCCATCATGACATGGATGGATCACATAGATCATGAGAAGTAATATATACTCTTAGGATTAGAGATGGAACTCTCTCAAATAAAAAACTACACAGTAAGGATGAAAACCTGAAGTTCTTCATCCTACCGAGTTTACAATCCATCAACTGGCTCTTCATGTTGGCCAGTAGTGATGTGCATCAATCATAAAACGTGGGTCTCAAACACTCCACATCATAGAACATGAGCAGACTTGACACCTAATTTAGTGAGGTTGACCCTGATATCTATGTGAGTACTAGGATGACAATCTTCAGACTCATGTTCTCAATCGCCTTAATAGGGAGCTTTCTCCCCACTTTCTCTGTACCCGCAATGTAGTAGGTGGCGATGTACTCCTCCATAGTCCTCCCACCTCCAACCCCTTATGATTTGAGATTCACCACCTCGCCCTGGAGAGACAATCCTATTATGAAGTAGATATTATCCACTTCAATCCTCAATGGTTTCCCATCAAGGTTGAATGCCTTGATCTCTAGATCCCAACAATTTATCAGTGTTTGGAGCAACCTCACTTAGGCCCTCATCCATTTTATGGCCTAAAACGTATAGATACCACATATATGAAAATCCTATTGGTCCCTTACATCTCTTTCTAGTGCAACATCCACCTCCTCATGCTCCCTTTCCCTCCATTCAATCACCATACTACAAAGGAAACACCAAATTTTGAGTTAATTTCTTCAAAAAACTTACTCACGAAGATGTACATGATCTACCCTTATGAAAATTGTGTATAGGGAATCATATGCATGGGAAATATTTACCTTTCCCATGTACATGAGGTCGTGTACATGACCTGATGAACTACAACCCTCATACACCCTAGTTTCTAATTTATGACCTCTTATACTAAAAATTTGGACACTAAAACTAGAAATTAAACCATTGAAATGAAAGAGGATAGCATGGGTGCTTACTTTCTCCAAACAGTTTGCAATTTCTTCGATCGTAGCTCTCGGAATGTCCGATGGAAGATTGTGGGTAAAATGGCCTAAAATGCACTATGTGGGTGAAAAAAATCAAATGATATGGTAAATGTCATGTTTTTTAGTATTTGTACAAAACTTCCATACACTTTCTATAGTTTTTTACCCTATATTTCATATTTTTGAAACCAAATAAACTAATTGAATAGTAGAAGAACTAGTTTAAAGTGGTTTTGTTCAAGGTTTCATGGATTTCTGGCACTCTTCAACCCGTTCATGCCTCCAATGGGGTATTTACCATCATTGGCATATAGGGTAGGTTTTCACCCCTCTTTTCATTTTTGCATTATATTATGACCATGATTCATATTCCCTAGGTATGAACCCATTTGGTAGCAACATAGAACCTTCTTTCTACTACTAGAAGTGTCATTATTAAGTGGTAGAGAGTTACCAAACATGGGTACCCTAGTTAGAACACTTTTTTCATTTGGCGCCCATGCATAAATTAATCCATAGTTCTGGGAGTCTCTTATAGTCTCGATATGAAATTATGTTTGAACCTCATTTATCTTACTCAATCTAATTCTAACCACAACTTATGGGACTCCCGACGAGTCTTGGTTAAGCTCTTTTTTGACTCCCGAAAAAATGAAACGATTGTCTAGTGAACTTGTCTCTTTCACTCGTTAAATGGATTTGAAACGACGTCTATTTTGGTTTAGTTTAACCATTTTCTAGACCAAATAGAATACTTATGAAAAATGAATACTCTAGTCACCATTGTCTAGAAGAGCTCTCATTGGTATTATTTTATACTTTTTCGGGCCTAGGGGGGACTAAATCTATAAAAAATGACATTTTTGAGTTAAGTTGTAATTGGATCCTAGTATCCTACTTGCATTGTTGAGCCTAATGTTGACTCCCTCTTTCTCATTATAATCCCTTTTACCCCATTGATTCTCAGCATTATCCAAGTAGTGTCTTCTATATATCCTTTTCAACTTGACATCCCTTTACCCGTAGAGGAAACACCCCCCCGAGTGTACATGTCCTGCATGCACTTGATTGCATTGAGCATAGGTATATTCCATTGCTCGAAATTAGTTTCTTACTCATGACACTCGTTTCCTCTCCTGTATCATATCATTTCTTTTCCTATGAAAAAAATAAAATAAGGGTAGGAAAACAATATTATCTCCTATTAGTAGCAATCATGTCACCTTTGAACAAAGCACAAATTAGAGAGTCCATTTCATCCAAGGTTTTGGTTTAGCATGACCTTAGGAAGTTGAACTCATTACTTAGAGTCTACTCCTCCGAATGGTTATTATTCCAATCCCTATGGAGAGTTTTTTTATTCCTCCTATGTCACAAACTTTTGTCAATAATCAGTATTAAGTTTATGTTTCCTGAGTTTTTCATCTGTCTCAAGATCTTATTCAAAGGAAGTCTAAGCATGTGTCTTCCATTCCTTAGAACTCCTTGACTTTGCATGTCGGCCATACCCTTACAAGTGAGCCTCATAATCACATGAAGTTGTTGTCCTACCTTGCACCTGGGCCTACTTTCATCATTTGTAGGTGACCTTGAACCCAACAAATGACATCTCTCCATTGGTCATTGACTGGGTGCTTTCCTTGTGTTCGGCGACAATAAATCCATTCACACATTTGGATTTGTGTAGTGTCTTGGATTCCATTAGACCCTATTGGTGGTTTCCTTTCCTTTTTTGATAGTTTTCATTATTGGTTGGTAGTCAAAGGGTCTATTTCATGTAATACTTTCATAAGCTGCATGCAAGAGACACACATGGTCATTGGTTCATGAACATCCTATTCATCTGAGCTCTTCCTAATAATCAAGATATTACTTTGCACCTCACGTTGTATGATGAGAGATGCCTTAATGATCTCCTTACAATGGGTCTCCTTCCATCGATTTCAATTCATATATTATGGAATCGATATCTAGAGTTATATGAGTACCTAGAGGCTTGCATTCATTAGTGCCAGGTTCTCCCACCATTGATAGTTGAGAATACATTAATGTCTCCTAATTGATGGATTCTTTAAGTGGTCAAGCTCAACACCCTTATTCACACTTGTGGAATGTACTCGGTACCTTGACACCTAATTTAATCATTGGTTGGTTGTCTCATGTTTGTTAATGGTACCTCAATGACCGATAATCAGTCTAAGTCTCATTGTGTTCAACTTCAATCCTTGTATTCACATGATGTAGAATTGCACCTTCGGTGGATAGTGTAGAAGACCCCCAATTCACGGTAGTAGGATCTTATATCTATTGTTTTCTTTCATCGGACCAATACCTATGTGACTTCAATGATCATGGAAGATCATATTGTACTTCATTGTATACATATATCTTTAGTTGATTTTGATATTGGACTCCACTGTGTCTTGTTCATGACTATGACAACCTATGACATGTGTCCACTTTGTATTGCCTATTCATGTCCATGAAGAAATATTTGATATATACACACATGGATCTACAGTGTAATCCATTTTGGCATCCATTGAAGGATCAGATCCTATCACTGAGAGGGGGGGTGAATCAATGACACAACAATTATATCATTTTTTCATCTATTAATGTAAAAATAATCTTAACATAGTATTTTTATCGTGGAAACCAATTGGGAAAACCACAAACTCTTTTCTATTAACTGCAAAATTTGTTTTACATGTTACATAGAAGGAAGATGTACTTCCTTTTTGATCAATACCAATTGACCGGGATGCACCCACACTCTAGATTACCAACACCAATTGGTAGGAGGCTACAACCCCCTGTTTAGTCAGCTACAACTGACAAGGAAGCACCAACTCCCTTTGCAGGCACCAACCTGCCCTTGCACCTTCCAACCACCCTTTAATGCATAGGTATTATCTTTTCTTCCTGGAATCTTCTTCAGCTTTTGATATTCTTCTCTGGACTACAGAGACACTTTACTTATCAACACTCTTCCCTGATTATATACTCTTCAAACAGTGTGAGTGTGACACAACTATGTCCCTTCATTTCTACCATCACACCTCTTCGATTAATCCATCTTAATTACTATTTATTTATTTTCACTGTGAAGGTTTTCCATAAATTGATCACAATCATGGATCAATTTAATCCTTTATACTCGATCCCGAATCTTTTTTATATTCACAAAGACAAAATTCTACAGAGGCACTTCCTTCAAGCCATTTCATATGACTGAGCATTACAGAACCATGAGCTTGCCGAATATAGTGGCGTATAACAGTTTCCTTTTAAAACTCTTATATCATATGACCATCGGCGGTAACCAAATGCTAATACAAATGAGTGCTTGAGCGCTTTATTAAATAAATGGTTACGATTCAATCTTCTGATGGGATGAATGGCTGACGAAATTTTGGCACTTTGCCCTTCGGGTCTTCATGACTTCCAACATTTCAAAACTCCCAAATACGATATCACCGAACTGATCGAACGGTTAACATTTTTGCGGAGACAAATCAACAGTTAGCTTTAAACCTTACACTCATATTTTCACTGCTAAATCCAATGGCTATGACTTAATAAAGCGTTGATATGGATGCCCACCATTTTCTCCAAGTCTCTAAGCTCTGGACATATAAAATCTCAAACTCCTTCTTTCATCCGTACATTATTCTTCCGGAGCTGACAAACGGCTGATGTGTGTCCCTCTCTTGATCAATGGTCGAGAATACTCCCAAAGCGATATTTCAGATCATATGACTTATGTCCATTTCGGGAATCCGACATTCAGGACTTTGGTACATGGGGCAAGTGATGGTGGTATATCTCCCGAAGAAAAACTCTCGTAGTGACATAAGTTTCTTACGTCACGCATTGATGTGTCATGAGCTGAGTAGCTGCCACGTGTCATTCTAATTCGTGATTTGTACGTACCAGAATTGTCTATTCATCTTGACACTTGTTGGTCTCTAACTATGCCACATGTCCTTGTTGAAGTAGACTGCTGACATGGTCTGCTAATTAACAACCCTGATCCAATGGTCCTCGTCTATCCTTTAAATTCGACAGTCCTTATTCACTTCAGATTTCCGAGCTCCAGGTATTTCAAGTCTCAAACTAACGGAGTGTAAGTTCCTCACATATTTAGACCCGAAGTGAAGGTTGTTCATCGATCATGACTTAGATCAACGACTCAATCTATTCTGTGATGCAACTTTTTGGTGCGAAGTCGTGACCCTCACAGTCCAACCTGCTTTCACCAGGACCTTCTTTTACACGGCCTGAAGAATCTAAGATTCTCCCAACTACCTCGTCAGAAGTTCCTTTCCCACCGGTGTCTCCACCTGAAATCTCCCCTTCGTAAATTGAGAAATCGCAGGTGGAGACCCCTATGGGAAAGGAACCTCCGACGAGGGAGCTGGGAGAATCTTAGATTCTTCGGGCCGTGTAAAAGAAGGACCTGGTGAAAGCAGGTTGGACCGTGAGGGTCACGAATTCGCACCAAGTGGTATCAGAGCCGGGAAAGAGTTCTCGTTGTTTTGGTAACAGAGAGGAGAGAAGACATAATGCCACCCAGAAGAGAAAGGCAGTCACCCGATCATGAGGATAGGGATGCCCGAAGGAGGGGTAGGCCGACAGGGAACCCAGAGATGGAACGACAAATACGAGATCTCAGGGCGAGAATTGAAGAGATGGAAACCACCCAGAGGCACAGAGCTGGTGCAGGAGAGTTCAATGATTCTGAAGTCAAAGAGGAAGCTGGACACGATGCAGAGGAGGTCACATCAGAGGATTCCTCAACAGAGAGGTTGATCAGAGCCATTGCTAGAATGAGCTCAAAGACCAAGATGGACATTCCCGTCTATGAGGGAAGTCTAAATGCAGAGGAGTTTCTGGATTGGATCTGAGCACTCGACACCTACTTCGATTATGAGGACATTGAAGAGGACAAGAAGGTAAGGCATGTTGTTACTAAGTTTAAAGGACATGTGGCCTTATGGTGGGATGAGTTGCAAGCGGATAGGCGCTGCAAAGGAAAACAAAAAATCAAAAGCTGGGACAGGATGATCGCTAAGATGAAGGTGAAGTTCATCCCCAGATATTACCAGATCACTCTGTTCAGGCGAATGCAGAACCTGAGACAGAAGTTGATGACGGTGAAGGAGTACACCGAGGAATTCTACAGGCACAACATTCGAGCTGGTCATCGGGAAAGTGATGACGAGAAGGTGGTGAGATACCTGAATGGGTTGAGGTATGATATTCAGGATGAGTTGAGCATGCTAACCATCCGAGCAGTTGAGGATGTGTACCAAATGGCTCTAAAATCCGAGGAAAAGCTAAGCCGCAAGCAGGGACAATGAGGACGAGGCAGGATTCATCCCAGAGGCAAAGCAGTTGCCCAAGAAAGAACCCAGAAGCCCAAGGAGGATTGGAAGAAACCTCAGGGTAAGGTTGAGAGAGGTGGTACCTCACTGCAGAGGCTGCCACAAACTGAACAAAGACAACAATATGCTGAGCCGAGGAGGCATCATACAGAGTAGGGTGGTGGATATGCTGACGCCAATGCAATTCCTCGTACCCAAGGTAGAGGACGGGGCAAAGGAGGAGTTATCACATGTTTTACATGTGGAAAAGATGGACACAAAGCCATTGACTGTCCAGACAGGAAGATGGACAGAGGAAAATCCCACATCACTGAGGCGTAGAGGCGTGATGATGAGGATGAAGAAACTGGAAGTGGGAAGTCACTGACAGTACACAAGGTCCTTTTGAAACCTGAGAAAGAGGTGGAGGATACAGCGCAAAGATGCCGACTGTTCAGGACCACATGCAAGACCAAGGGATGGAAATGCAAGGTCATAGTGGATAGAGGAAGCACCGACAATCTCATTTCAATCGAGATGGTGGAAAAGCTGGAGCTGGAGATGAACAAACACCCGAGTCCATACAAAGTGTCATGGTTGCAGAAAGAACACCAAGTAAGTGTTACAAAACAATGCTTGGTTGAATTTAAAATGGGTGAATATAGAGATAAAATTCTGTGTGATTTCATTCCCATGGATGTTTGTCATGTATTATTGGGTAGACCATGGCAGTATGATCAAAATGTTGTTCATGATGGGAGAAGGAACACATACACCTTGGAAAAGGATGGGAAAACACATATGCTGCTGCCGATAAAAGATAAGGAAGTGAAGTCAGAAGTTAGCAGCACGATACTTCTTATGAGTGGGAAGGAGCTTCTCACAGAGATGGAGAAGAATGAAGATCCACAATTCTTTGTTGTCAGAAATCCGAGGATTGTCCTGACAAGCACAAGAGTGGATGACTTGCTAGAGGAGATTTGTGAACTGCTGGGAGACTTCACTAATATCATCGTGGACAAACTACCTCGTTTGTTGCCACCGATGAGGAGTGTGAGTCATCACATTGACCTCATACCTGGAGTAGGTTTGCCAAATAAGGTAGCATACAGGTTGAAACCTCAGGAGAACAAGGAGGTCAAAAGGCAGGTACAGGATCTGCTGGACAAAGGACTGGTGAGGGAGACTCTCAGTCCGTGTGTTGTTCCAACAGTACTAAGTCCGAAGAAGGCTGGAGGCTGGAGAATGTGCACAGACTCCAGGGCGATTAATAAAATCACCATCAGGTACAGATTCCCACTGCCGAGGATGGACGACTTGATGGATTGCCTGAGTGGGGAGAATTATTTTTCGAGGATAGATATCAAGAGCGGATACCATTAGATACGAATGAGAGAAGGAGATGAGTGGAAAACATCATTCAAAACAAACGAGGGTTTGTATGAATGGATGGTCATGCCGTTTGGGTTGAAAAACGCGCCAAGCACTTTTATGAGGCTGATGAATGAAGTTCTGAGGGAATTCATTGGCAAATTTGTTGTCGTGTACTTGGATGACATATTAATTTTCATCAAGACCAAGGCTGAACACTTGAGGCATTTAGCCATTGTGATGAGAAGGCTACAGCAGGAGAAGCTACTGATTAATTTGAAGAAATGCTCGTTCATGCAGACAGAACTCATTTATTTGGGTTTTGTAATCTCAGCAAATGAATTGAAGATGGATCCTGAAAAGGTGGAAGTGATTAGGAATTGGCCATCGCCGAGAAATGTTTTTGAGGTAAGAAGCTTTCATGGTTTGGCTAGTTTCTACCGAAAGTTCATTCGGAATTTTAGTGGAATTAGCACTGCAATGATGGACACGGTGAAGAAACGACATAAAGTTTTTCATTGGACAGTAGAGGCTGAAAGGAGCTTCAATCTGTTGAAGTGGAAGATAACTGAGCAGCCAATTCTGTTGCTGCCAGATTTTCGGAAAACATTTCAAGTGAAATGTGATGCTATTGGGTATGCTATTGGAGGGGTCTTGAGTCAGGATGACAGACCTGTAGCTTATTATAGTGAGAAGTTGGATGATGCAAAGCTGAAATACTCCACATACGACAAAGAGTTTTATGCCATCATACATGCATTAAATAAGTGGAGGCATTACTTGATACCCAAAGAATTTGTGTTATACAGCGATAACCATGCTTTGCAGTTTGTAAGTCAACAAGAGAAGTTGAAACAGAAGCATGCGAAATGGGTAGAGTACATGCAGAATTTCATGTTTGTGATCAAACACATTTCCGAGACTGCTAACAAAGTGGTAGATGCCTTGAGCAGGAAATGTTTGTTGTTGCAGGAGTTTAGAGTCAGAACCTTGGGTTTTGAAAATCTGAAGGATATGTATGCAGGTGATGCAGACTTTGCAGAAGCTTATGAAGCAGCCGAGAACCCAGTTCTCAGATATCGGATTCCGTGGATTGATTTCATGATCCAAGAAGGATAGTTTTTTCGGGGCAATCAATTGTGTATACCAAATTGCTCCATGAGAGAGAATTTGGTAAAGGAAAAACACAACGGAGGCTTAGCTGGTCATTTCAGACATGAAAAAACATTCGTGAAGCTGAGCGAATCGTATTATTGGCCAGGCATGAGAGAAGATGTTAAACGATTTGTTGACAGGTGCAGAATATGTCAACATGTGAAAGGCCGAAAGCAGAACACAGGGTTCTATCAGCCATTGCCCATACCTGAAAGGCCATGGGAGGCGATTAGCATGGATTTTGTTCTTGGATTTCCGAGAACGCAACGAGGAGTTGATTCCATATTTGTGGTGGTGGACGGGTTTTAGAAGATGGCACATTTTATCGCGTTTCATAAGACTAGCGATGCGACCCACATCGCGAACTTGTTTTCTAAAGAAATTGTTAGATTGCATGGATTGCCGAGAAGCATAGTCTCGGACAGGGATACAAAGTTCATAGGTCATTTTTGGAGGATGCTATGGAAGAAGCTAGGGATTGAATTGGCATTCAGTTCTTCTTACCATCCGCAGATAGATGGGCAGACCGAAGTGGTCAACAGGAGCTTGGGAGATCTATTGAGAATCCTGGTGACAGAGCATCACAACAGTTGGGATCAGATCTTACCACAGGCAGAATTCGCGTACAACGATTCGATGAATCGGAGTACAGGCAAGAGCCCGTTCCAAATTTTGTATGGGACACAACCGAGAGGAGTGTCTGAGCTCAGGGAGTTAGGACAGGCTGAAACTAGCAGCGCGAGTGCTGAAGAATTTGTTGAAGCGATGCAGGAACTTCACACATAGGTGAAGCAGCGACTGCAGAAGGCAAATCAGGAGTACAAGCGCAGAGCTGATCAGAGGAAGAGACAACTTCAGTTTGAAGTTGGGGACATGGTTCTGTTGCACTTGAGGAAAGAAAGGTTCCCAAGGGGAACATACAACAAGCTCAATATGAAGAAGATCGGGCCATGCAGAGTCTTGAAGAAATTCAGGGAGAACGCATATGAGCTTGAGTTGCCAGAGGGCATCGGGATATCTTTGAATTTTAACATTTCGGATTTATACCCATACAGGGCTGGAGAAGCATAGATTGGAACTGAGGAACCAATGATCCAGTGGCAGAAACAATTACCAGTTGCACAGAATCCGCAGATGGAGTGCATACTGGATAAAAGAGTGGGCAGAAAGACTAGGCGGAAGCAGTATTTTGAATACCTGGTGAAATGGAAGAATCACCCAGTGGAGGATGCTAGCTGGGAAACAGAGGCAGTTATACAGAAGCATGGGCAAACTGTGCAGGATCTCATGGACAAGAGCCCATGAAATCTTTTGAGCCGAGGAGTCTTGGTGCGAAGTTGCGACCCTCACGGTCCAACCTACTTTCACCAGGACCTTTTTTTACACGGCCCGAAGAATCTAAGATTCTCCCAACTCCCTCGTCAGAAGTTCCTTTCCCAAAGGTGTCTCCACCTGCGATCTCCCCTTCGCAAATTGGAAAATTGAAACTCATGGGTTCGCGAGTTCGACACTCACGATATCGGCCCTTCAATTCCCCGAACCTGAGCTCCGATGGTCAAAGGTCAACGCCTCCACTCGTTGGGGATTTTCCTATTGGGATTTTGCTGCCTGCAATGTCAACGGTTTGGAGTTCCAATCTATGAACCCCAATGCGCCGATTGTCTGATGTGATGCCACCTGTCCTCCACTATATCTCATGGTCCCATGCGCCCACGTCACCGTCGGGATTTCGCGGATCCAGGATCCACGATACAAGTTTCCCTTGCGGTTGGAAACCCCGAACGTCAAGTCCCGATCCTCTCAGAATCTGATGCCATGCGTCCCTGCTCTGATCGATGGCTATGAATAACTTGGGAAATCACGACTTGTGATTTCAACGAGTTCGCACCTCGCCTCACCAAACGACGAATGCCGAACCCCGATGGGCTTCGATCCTACTGGAACCTACGGGTTAACTTCCCCGTAGCTTCCCCACGATCCAATGATCAGCGGGACTTCGCAAATTTGTTCGGCGATCCCTGGCCATTGATCCTTTGCACTGGGGATATCCTCGCTCCAAATCTCGTCCTATTCGAACATTCACACAGATTTGTTCCCACAACAACTGTAAGGAACTATCCCTTCTGAACTTTGTAACTTTGATTCCTTCAGAGACTTTTACGCTGGCTTCCTGTACTCAACTTTTCAACAACTCTCTAAGTGTTGAATTCTTCAAATCCCATGCACTCACCTGCAACAGAGATCCCTAGCTTCTTTTCTCAGACTAGCTGCTGAGACTCCACTCTTGGCCTATGCGTATCCTGCACGGCTCAAATAACCCAATTCAACTTCTAGATAAATGAGAATGATAGCTTAACTGTTGAGCCTCATCAACGCACTCAGTGCGGATGAATTCGACTGCACTCTGTGCAGGAATCTCCTGGCTCAAACAGAGAAACAATTGAAACTCATTCTCTTCTCTCTCACAGATTTCGAATCTACCACAAAATCACATACACAACATATAAAACAAAAGCATAACAAGAAGCAAATATGTAACAACATAATATCAACAATGCACAGAGAACAATCACATCCATGGAGTTGAATCAAAGCTTTCCTATTAATTCAATATATGTACATGGGGATTCTTCATAGCTTCTCTGCTCTGCTCTTCTTTCTCTTGCTGCTAATGCTTGATGCTCTGAATGAATATAATAATACAAAGGAGGGTGTCTATATTCCGTTTGCCCTCACGAAAGTAAAAATGTCTAATCTAGACTTAATTATTTTATCTACCTGCATTAAATATAATAAATGCCTCAGCTACCTAAGGACGAGAGCTTATTTTCTCAAGGTCCATCTTACAATACAAGTGTGCTTCATTAAACCCTGCATTAATGTCTTGGTGCAACAAATATCAAGATAAATTTCAAAAATAAGTTTGCTGGCTTGTCCAGCTGTCTTTCTCCACGCACTCGCTTGATGAGGTGTGGATGCTCCTGCATCACTTTTGTAGCTTTATCATGTCCTTCCGCTTTAACACGAATACGACGGCTAATGGGAATTTGGGTTTGATTTGACGGTCGACGAGTATATGGATAGTCAAACTCTCAACTTTTTTATCTCGCTTATCTTGTCCTTCCACTCATAAGTGATGCAACAATCATGAGGATACTCGAAGCAGATCAATGGTCGATGATTATATCAGAGCTACAACTTGCGAGTGATTTAATTTTCCATAGATTTTGTGATTGTTCATTCAACGGTCATGATTTAATCTGACTTAAAATGGTCATTAGTTGGATCAACTGCAGTCCTAGATTTTTTAAGTTGTGTGATATGATGATATGGACAGATTGCGGGATTGTAACTAGCGAGTGGTTTAATTCTGCTTTTGTTCCCCGATATTCATTCCTGCCATTGATGGCTTGCAGATCCGATGGTCATGATCTTCCAACGGTCCTTAATCCCATGGTCACTCACATGACTGATGTGTATTATATTAGAGGATCAACATGGTCAACCTCTTGATCGGATGACTGCTAAGACTTCTCACTCTGATCAGACAATTGTTGATCTTACACTTTTCCTTCCGAGTTTTGATCTCTCTGTTTGCTAACCCTCCTGAGATTTTATCATAGGATTTTTTATCCTATCATGATCAACAATAATCATGAATTTATTCAGCTTTAAGGTGATGTTCTTTTGTTTATTCTTTTTCTTCCTGAGATTAACCTTGTTTCTCTGCTTACTATGACTGTTGACATCAATGACAATTTGTCCAACAATCTCCCCCTTTATCATTGAAGGAAACATACCAATTTTATACACAATATCCCCCTGTGGTGATGCTTCTATCCTCTGAAGTTACTCTCCCCCTTTGGCGTCAATGGCAAAGGGTTTCTTCTTCTATGATCTATCTGTATAAATACTTTTATTTTTTATTTTTTATTTTGACACCTAGTATTTCCTCCTGCAATCACACTTTTCCTGTCATAACTGAATGCATCCTTCTGACGTTGATTTCTATCTCCCCTTGAATAGGTTCCAACTGATGCATTATTTTCTTGAGAGACTTAGGTAGGAAGAAGAATTACTCCCAATTTTTGCCTGAGATATTCAAATACATCTCTGCTTAAGGGTTTTGTAAAACTATCTGCCACCTTTTCTTGTGTTGGAACATATTCCAATTTCATGTTCTTGTTTTTAGCCTGATCTCTTAGATAATGGTACTTTATGGGAATGTGTTTCGATTTTGAGTGTTGGACAGGGTTCTTAGAGAGACTTATCGTGCTTGTACTATCACAGTGGATAGTTGTGGGTTCTTCAAATACTATTTTGATGTCTTGTAGAGTTTGTTTCATCCATTACACTTGTGTGAAACATTTTGTTGCTGCAATATACTCAACTTTAGTGCTAGATAGAGAAATTGAGGACTATTTCTTACTTATCCAAGAAACCAGTGATTCTCCCAAAAAGAATACTCCTCCACTTGTACTTTTTCTGTCATCTACACTTCCTACCCAATCAACATCTAAATAGGCTTTTAATGTGAATGAATCCTTGCTAGGGTACCACAAACCAAGATCTATGGTTCCTTTCAAATATCTAAAGATTATTTTTACATCTTGAACATGGCTCTCCTTTGGTGTTTCTTTGAATCTAGCCACCATCCCAACAACTTGCTTGACATCAGATCTAGAAGTTGTTACATAGAGAAAACTATCAATCATTGATCTGTAGTTTTTTGGATCTACATCTTTTGACTCATCATCCTTGCTTAGTTTGCATCCAACTGTCATAGGTGTACTAACAGGTTTGCAATCCTATAACTTAAATCTCTTAAGCATATCTTTAACATACTTAGACTGATGAATAAAGACTCCTCTTTTGGACTATATTATTTGTAATCCAAGGAAGAAATTTAGTTCCCCAAGAAAAGACATTTCAAATTCTTGTTGCATCATCCTAGCAAAGTACTTACTCATTTTTTCATCATCACTACCAAAGATAATATCATCAACATATGCTTCCACAATGATCATGTTATTACCATCTATTTTGCAATAAATATTTTCGTCTGTTGATCCCCTCTTTAGGCCCCTTTTTTGTAAGAAAGAATCTAGCCTTGCATACCCTGCTCTAGTTGTTGGTTTTAGTCCATAGAGTGCTTTCCTTAGTTTACAGACATAGTCCCCTTTGTTGGTTAATTGGAACCCTTCGGGTTTCTCAATATAGACTTCCTCTTCTAAATTTCCATTGAGAAATGTTGACTTGACATCCATTTGGTACACTTTAAATTTTATGTAGTTGGAGAAAGCTAAGAACATCCTAATTGCCTCTAATTTGGCCACAGGAGAAAATTTTTCTTCATAGTCTACTCCTTCAACCTGAGCATACCCTTTACATACTAGTCTGGCCTAGTTCCTGATTAATTGCCCATCTTCATTCATTTTATTTTTATATACCCATTTAGTTCCAATGACATTTTTATTTTTTGGTCTTGGAACTGGTTCCCAAGTTTGATTTTTTTCAATTTGGTCCAATTCTTCATTCATAGCTTTGATCCAATTCTCATATTTACTTGCCTCTTTGATTGAGCTAGGCTCAACATGTGACAACAATGCTATTTATGTTTGATACAATAGTTGTCTTCTTTTGTGCACTCCATCATTCATATCTCCAATAATCAGTTCTTCGGGATTATTCTTTTGAGTAATTCTTGATGGTGTCTTTGTATCTCTTCTTGGGAATTCTTCTCTTATCTATCCATCTTGACTGTCTTCTTATCTTTCACTAGTATCCATATAATCTTCTTCCCTTTCTTTTTCATTCTCTTCTACTTCTTCTATTTGTGTGCCAGATGTCTCATCATCATCTTCATCTTCATTTTTATGTATGGTCTCTTGATTTTTTATTCTTATCGTTTTTAGGTAATCCACCTTGACATCTACACTATCAACAATATTATGTGATCTAATATTGTAGCATTTGTCTTTTGAAGCATATCCAAGAAAAATACCTTCATTAGATCTGGCATCAAATTTTCCAAGACTCTCATCTAGTCTTTTGATGTAGCATTTACTTCCAAAAACCTTGAAGTATTTTATTGATGGAGCTCTTCCAAACCATAGTTCATAAGGGATCTTATCACTATTAACCCCGAGCTGACCTTTTTTCAATATGTATATTGTTGTGCTTACATCTTCCCTCCAATATCCATCTGACAATTTTGCTTCATTGAGCATAGTCCTTGCAGCCTCTTGAACTGTTCTATTCTTTCTCTCAACAATCTCATTTTTCTGAGGTGTTCTAGTAGTAGAGAATTGTCTTTTTATTCCATGGGTTTCACATAAGAGATAAAAATATTTTGAGGTGAATTCACCACCATTGTCTTATCTAAGACATTTGATTTTCGTCTCCTTTTCATTTTCAATAAGGGTTTTAAAGGCTTTGAATTTGTTGAGTGCTTCTGATTTTTCTTTGAGAAAACATATCCACCCCATTCTAGTAAAGTCATCAATGAACAACATATAGTAAGACTCTCCTTACAAGCTCTTGGTCCTCGTAGGTCCACATAGGTCAGTGTGAACAAGCTCTAAAGGTTTAGAGGTTGTGTATTCTTTTGCCTTGAACCTTATTCTAGTTTGCTTCCCTGGTTGACAGTGTCTACAGATATAATTTGAGGGTTTTATGATCTCTGGCAAGTTTCTTACTGCACCAAGGTTTTTGAATTTCACAATATTGTCAAAGTTAATATGCCTCAACCTTCTATGCCATAGCTAACTTTCATCTACTGAATTTACATGACACTCCTCATTCAATTTTGCATCTAGTATATATACATTTTCAGGAGTTCTAGGAGCAGTACCAACTAATTTTCCTGTGTCTTCTCTCCTAATCTCACATTTTTGGGAATCAAAGATCCAGAAGTGCCCCTAAACATAGGTTTGACTGACACTTAACAAACTAGGCTTCAGTTTTTTAACAAGTAGCACATTTTTGGCTTTGTCTTTTCCCAAGCTCACCATGCCTTTCCCAAGTATGTTACTTGAAGCATTATCACCAAATGTAACTTTACCTTTTTTTTATTTAATTATAAAAACTTGTTCTTGTTACCTGTCATATGTTTTGATCACCCACTGTCAACATACCAGAGATCCTTTTTATCTTGAGCTTTTAGGGCAATAAGACATTCCTTTTTTGATGTTTTTTCTCTCCAAAGTTTATTTTGCTCTATAATAAATTTTGGTTGTCCATGGTTATGACATCTGAAGAATTGTAAGTCCCCTTCTTTTAGAGGTGAAAAGGAGTTATTGTTTCTTCTTTTAACTTGATTTGTTTCTTTTTTATCCTCAAGAATATAGTTCTTAACCTTCAGATTTTTCTTTCTATATGCTCTACAATTTATAGCTTTGTGTCTAAAATTAGAGCATGTAAAGCAATAACCAAGGAAAATGCGAGGATACTTGTTTTGATAAAACTTCTTTGGTATTGTCTTTTCTTCCTTCCTGATGGATGGAAGTAATCTTTTGGAGTTATGATCATTACTTATATTCTCTTCATTTTTCTTCTTGAATGTACTGAGGAGAGCATCTGCATAAGATTTTGAGTTAACATGGCTTTCCTTTTGAGAATAACCTATTCCCTTTTTATTACCTAAATCCCTTTGCGTGGTAATAATATAATCTAATATTTTAGAGCTATTTTCAGATTTTGTTTGAATGATTTTTGCATCCAGTTCCTTTTTTAGATGAACTATTTATGCCTCCATTCTTTGACAAGTTATTTGTTGTTCCTTAAGAGACTTTTCCAGACTTTATTCGATCTTATTTTCTTCTAAGATTTGTTTTTTTGGATTGGTCATGATTTTTTCCATCTCCTTTTCTTCTTGTTCTTTCTTTTCCTTTTGCTCAACTACAAAACTTTTCAATTGTCTATATCTGGTTTTGTATTTTCTTAATTCATCCAAAGCACCGAGAAGTTCTTCCTCCATATTAACTTATGTTGCATCTTATAACTCCTTCTCATGTTTAGTTTTTTCTATCTCATTAGATTCTTCAATAACTAAGAAAAACACTTCATCATCATCAGATTCATCGTTGTCACTAGACTCTGACGAGCTGTTGTTTTCTTCTTTTGAATAGAAATTATTTTTTCCTTTGTAGAACTTTTTCTTGTAGTTGGGTTTTTCCTTCTTCTTGTATTGTTTGGTTTTATTTTCTTCATCTTCAGGGTCCTCCTTGGGATAGGGACACTTGAATGCAAAATAACCAACTTTGCCACAATTAAAACATTTGAAAGGGAGCTTGCCTTTGTACTTCCCTGATCCTTTCTGAAGTTTTCTAATGAAATTGGCTTCTTCCACATCAAATTCTTCATGATGGCAAGATTGAAGTTTTTTCTTCTGATTTATCTTTGTCTTAGATGCTTTGAAAATTGTTTCATCTTTTGTTGATTTATCATTCCTCGTTCTCATTTCATATGCTATAAAAATTCCATGGACACGATCAACCGTGAGTGTGCTCAGATCAGATCTATCTTCAATTGAAGAAATATTTTGCATCATATCTCATAGGTAATGACCTTAGTATTTTTTGCACAATGGGTTTATCTATAACTTCTTCTCATGCCACTCTAATTGAATTAACCACTTCATCTACGCTATGAAAGTATTCCACCATATTTTCTTCTTCTTTCATTTTCATATTTTCAAATTGAGTTCTATAGGTCTAAAGTTTGGCTTCCTTGACTTTGGCATCTCCTTCATACACAACCTCCAATTTGTCCCAAATTTCTTTGGCTGATTTGCAATGCATAACTTTCACACATATAGAATTAGTCAACCCTGCTATAATTCCATTAACTTCTCTTGAGTTGTCATTACATATTTTCTTTCCTCCAGATTCTTTGGGTGGAGTAGTTGGTGCAATGTAACCATCTACAACAGATTGCCAGATATCAAAACCAAAATCCAACAGAAAAATTTTCATTCTTATTTTCCACAGAGCATAGCCTCCTCCATTGAACAATGGTGCTTTGTTGTTAGACATTCCCTCTTGTTGATCCATCTTTAGGATCTATCTTCAAGTTTGTTAGACTATGTTATACCAATTGAAGGATTGAATCCTGTCACTGAGAGGGGGGGGGGGTGAATCAGTGACACAACAATTATATCAATTTTTCATTTATTAATGTAAACAGAATCTTAACACATTATTTTTATCATGGAAACCAATTGGGAAAACCACAAACTCTTTTATATTAACTGCAAAATTTCTTTTACATGTTACATAGAAGGAATATGTACTTCCTTTTTTATCAACACCAACTAACTAGGATGCACCCACACCCTAGTTTACCAGCACCAACTGGTAGGAGGCTACAACCCCTTGTTTATTTAGCTACAAATGACAAGGATGCACCAACTCCCTCTGTAGGCACCAACCTTCCCTTGCACCACCCAACCACCCTTTAATGCATAAGTATTATCTTTTCTTCATGTAATCTGCTTCAGCTTTTGATCTTCTAATCTAGACTGCAGAGACACTTTACTTCTCAACACGCTCCCTGATTATATACTATTCAAATAGTGTGAGTGTGACACAACTGTGTCCCTTCATTTCGACCATCGCACCTCTTCGATTAATCAAGCTTAATTACTATTTATTTATTTTTACTGTGAAGGTTTTTTATAAATTGATCACAATCATGGATCAATTTAATCCTTTATACTTGATCCCCGAATCTCTATTATATTCACAGAGAAAAATTCTACAGAGGTGCTTCCTTCAATCCATTTCATATGATCGAGCATTACAGAACCACGTGCTTACTGAATATAGCGACATATAACTGTTGGAAGATTGGTTGTTGTCATTGATGTCAACCCTAGTCATGGGTTTTGGACTGCAAGATTGATAAAGGTATTTGGACATGAAGGACAATGCACATGCATATACAACACC
>JZKD02S2018545.1:26095-37868 GCA_000966675.3 Picea glauca | reverse complement strand
CAAATCTTTCTTATCTAAGTAGTAAGTTGGTTTAAAGGATCATATCTAGAGTTCATGTTTCAATTTGTTATCTTAAACTAGATCTAGTTCAAGAAAAGTCAATTTTTTGCAAGCAGTTTACTTATAAATATAAAGGCTGAAAATTGATTTGCTTTAAAAGATCTCTTAAGTTCATATTTGACAATTATAGTGCCTTTATATTTCTGTTTTAGAACAGCTATAAAAGATCTTAAGCAAACTAGCTTTCTAGCTCGAGTTCCCTGGTTCCTTTTGCCAAAATTTTGTAAAATTTAACTTAAAATTTTTTGTGGATTTTACTCATAACCCAAGACACTTCCAAAGTGTTTTTTGGGCATCTTTTATCATCCTTTGTTCGCTGTTTTATGCAGGTTGACGAACAGATAGGAGGAAACTCTGTCTGTTTTGGGCGGATTAGGAGCATCCGAGACCCCCGGGAGCACCTATTTTACTTGATAACTCTTTGTAAAGCATTGTAAAGACTTGTGACCCCCCTAATGAATGGTCACAAGTCACTTCCATAAGCATTGTGTAAAGATCATAATAAAATCAGTGGGGCTACAAGCTCCCGCTCTTCATTCCCCCTGGGGGAGCGGTGTTTTCGGTGGTGGTGTCATTTTTGCAAAGTTTTAGCTTAGATTTGATTTTGCATAAGTGAAGTAAGCTAAAGTTATCTTTATTCCATCACAAAGCACAATTAATTAGTTTAGATCAAATTTTCCTTTTTTTTGCAAGTAGAACACTAATTGCTAGATTAGCTTCATTTTCGCAATTTCAATTTGGCAAATAAACCATCCCCTCAATGACCTCGAAAGGGGCCTGGTCAGTGCGGATCTAGTAATTAGTCTCACTTTTACTTTTTTGTCATAAAAATAAACCATCCCCTCAGCGACGTCGAAAGGGGCCTGGTCAGTGTGGATCTAGTAATTAGTCTCACATTTACTTTCTTGTCATAAGATAAACAAATTTCCCTCGACTCTCAGTGCGGTTCCTGACCCTTCCAGTTGTGAGCTTGTCTCGATTTGCTGGGAGTAAGTTCATACACACTGTGCTGGTTAGTGGTTGATAGTTTAATTAGGACAACCCCCAAAGTAGTTAACTTAATGTGCGGGAAAATGCTTTGAAGTGACCTGAGAAGTAAGGCAGGCCCTCTCAGGACCTGACTTCCCACCCGTTTTGGACATCCAACACTTTGAGTGAGTTTTACTAGTGAGACCATTGGGTTTCGGTAAAGCTCTCCGCAAGTTTCCAAGCAAAGAGTTAACCTCCAAGGAGGCCCAAACCATTTCATTAACTGAACATTAATTTATCCTAATAAAACACTCGAACTACATTGCCCACAATTCTCTTTAAGGCACTGGTCTCAATTTTCACGCTTAGCAAAGCCACATGCTTCATTTCAAGATTGGTTATATTTAATTTAAATGAAACTTGCACCTAACAATTGTCTCTTAGTATCCTTTCGATGCAAGTATATGTTCATTTGATTATATATTGTGGTGAATGTTTATTTCATGTTTTATTCAGTTTATGGTTTGAAAAATAATAAACTCCTAGATTTCATTTCTGTACTTATCTTAGATTAAGCCATAGTATTTTTGTTAGGGACTACCCCCCTTGGCAACTAGGAGTTGGCTTAGACGGAGGAGTTGAGGATTAGGTGACATCACCTTAACTCTCACTTGCCCCCAAGGATACACCGAGTGGATTGAAGATTTCTTCCACGTCTCCTAGGTGTGTATATGGCGGCAACACTGAAGAAATGGAGCATCGATGTATCTCTTAAAAAAGAAAAAAGCTAAAAGCGGACAACACTGATCATCTCACATGTAGTTAAAAACAGTCTCGTTGGACTTGCTTTTTTAAAGGGATCAAGAATATGTAATCATCTTTGACATGTGGGCCCTTGGTCTCTCGATATTGGAAAAAACAAATTGTTAAAAATAGCAATTTTCTGGAATTTGATGAAACGAACTAGGAGCCCCTATTAATGCCAATGTCTGGATGCCTCTAAAATGAGACCAATGTGATGGAATCTCGTTGGATCTTAACCTTCCAGTTGCACAAGTATAACATGTTTGTTTTGTCGATTTAGTCTGTCAATAACATAAGCTCATAAATGTAGATTTTAATGACAAAAATCAGCAAGCTAAAATTTCTGTCAAACACTTAGCAACCTAGAGATAATTGTCTTTCATGAACTTCCGAAATGTCTCAAACCCATATTCAGAAATTACCATAAGCAGAAATACACATTGCTAAGCAAACATGCAGCGGAAATAAACACAATGGACAACATTCAATAACCCATAAAACTCAGAAATAAACCCCAATGTGGGGAAACCCAACGAGAGAGAGAGAGAGAGAGAGATCTTATTATTCAGTTTGAGGAAAGTACATAACAACACGAAAATCACATTTCCAGCCAAGAGAAATCACTTACATCACCCAAACTGTGCCACCAAAATCTGCCTTGATTTCTGTGCCAAGTTCGTACTGTTGTACGGACCTCCCAGAAATTGCAGCACCTTGAAAACCATGCCAACACCCTGTTGTACGGACTGTTCTGTACGGCCCAGCAACAACAAAAACTTCTCGAAAACTGTGCCAAGCCCTGCCTTCATTTCTGTGCCCTGTCCCCTTGCTGTACGGAATGTACGGATCCGTATGGTACAGCCTCCAACAACAGAAAATTCACTCAGCCTCAAAACATAAATTCTTCCTTGGGATTTTTGCCCTATTTCTCTTGGAAAACGTGCCCTCTTTCCTTTCTCAAGCTTACTCAGAAATCTCTCATGTTTCTCCTCTCAATATGTCTTGCACACTACCCAATGCATTCTTTTATAAATCTGAAAATGACATTTTCCCTCCAAAGTGTCTTTTCACCTTCCCCAACCCTAAATCCAAAGGCCAATATTAGATCTTGCTTTTTTCAAGATCAAGGGTCATGATCCATTCCCTCCAAAATGAATCACTTAAAATATTAAAGTAATTTCATTTTATTACATAAGTGTACTTTATGAAATAAAGTCACTTTAAAATTAGAAGGTACACTTTATTAAAAATTCACTTTAATAAAAGAACCACTTTAAAACAACTTTATAAAAACTCGTTGCAAAGTTAAGTACCTGGTAGTGTAAATATAAGGTTACATCCGCATTCAAGACAAAATATGCAGAGTACCTCCCGAGCTAAAAGGCTAACAATAAAGATCAATGCAAGGATAATTGGGTGTAAACCATGGTCAATATAATTGTGAATCTGTCTACACCAGTAGGTGTCTCTCCATTGCGGGAGTGATAGTCATCAATTAAGCTACCATTGGATCTGATTACATGAGATGTATAGTGTTCGAAGACAACAATTAAACAAAGTTTCAAATCAATGCCGTCAAATTTGTGGGCATTCATCAGCCATTTCTATTAACTGTTGCCGATGTTATAAGTTGTGACTACTAATAAAATAAAAGTGCAGCGGAAATAGCACTCGGTATCATACATACTCATATCCTGATCCAGATACTACTAGCCTCCACCACTGTAATTACTCGTGCATATTGTCCGTAGTAGATAGATAGAATGGCGGGAATGAATACTATCCTAATTGGAACTATTCCAATCCCTAATCCAAAGTCACAATATCGCCAATCTACAATCCGAGGTCACGACTTTTAGTTATTAAGGGTTTAAAATTGATTAAAGGTTAAGTATCAAAGTTGATCGATAAGGATTGCACATATTAAGTTTTATATTTATAAAAGACAAAATACTAATAAGGTTTCATTATAATAATAAAAAAAAGGTGATCACTTAAAAAGTTACCAAATATCAAAGGACCATCAAAAAGAAATAAGAAGTCTCTTTACATTGAAGAGGTGGGTCCCTTGCACTTTGTGCACTCACTTATTACAAAGAGTAAATAAGTTTCGTAATCATGGTATTTGTTTAAGGAAGTTTCGACAAAAGTAAAATGAAGTTTAGTGGTGAAGAAAAGGGAAGATTTGCTAACACGGTTATAAAATGTGCTTTGGCTCTATTAAAAGTGAAAAGGATTATTCAAGGAAATGATATTAGCAGTGCTGTTTGTGCGTATGAAGAGAAAATCACATTAAGGTCAACTTGGTGAATCAATTATTAGTTCTAGAGCCAAGTATAATAAAAAAGAAAAACACTTGTGAGGAGAAGCAATATGAAATTAGGGACTTACAATTAACGATCGTTGATTATAAATTCATATCCCAATTCAATGATACAACTATATATTGAAATGAAGTTGATAGAATTCTAGGTTCAAGCTAGATGGAAACATTGGGTACTTTCATTTTAAACATGAATAAAAGATTTTGATATTTTGCTACAAGAAGAAGAAGATAACTTTGCAAGGCTTCATAGTAAAGTTATGCTCAAAAGCTCCCTCATTAGAAGACTTTAAAGATATCTCAAAGGTGATCCTTTGTGATAATTAGAATTCAGTACGAAAGATGCCAAAAGAAGTTGAAAAGGTAATTGCTGATAAAGATGTAGAAAATATTCACCTTGAGAATCATAGTCAAAACTTGATCACAAAGATTAAGAAGTTAAAAGGTGAAAATAAGTCACAACAAGAGATGTTGAAGAAACTTACCAGCAAGGAATCATTGATCGATATTGAAACAATCATTGGCCCCATTGAGATAGAGAAGTCATTAGATGTAGAAATCTAAGTTGTGGAGGAAGGAACCAATACATATCCGATTGACATAAAATATCTGAAAGATTCTTATATTGAAATCTTATCACGAAAGGGATCAAAAGAGGAAGTTTCCAAAAATAAGACACAAAATACAAGGATGCCTTATTGTCATTTTAATTATAATAATCATTGTATTATTCAACAAACTAACCGAAGACAAAATCAATATGAGAAGCTGAGTGAAAAACCAATTATATTGGAAAGAAGCTTAGGTGTGGGATCTTATCATTTCCCAAATCACAAAAGTCGTTGCCAAATAGTTTTGCAGAAAATTGAATTAGGGTTGTCTAGCCCTTTCACAATACGATAGTGTTGCTCAACGCTTCATGTTTGTTGTTTTGCAAAGACATCAATAAATTTAGGGAAAAAAGCCCCATAATGGCCATGTTTTCTGTTTTACAACAACGCCCATAAATTCTGGGTAAAAATTCCTATAATAGCCATAGGGACGATATGAAACTTTAAAAAAAGCCTAAACCAAAAAATAACCACTGCCAACAACACTAACTTAAAGACGAAAGTTTGAAACTAATAAAAGCTCATGTTTAGGGTTAAGGGTTTGAAGCAATGTTATCAGAACCAGATCGTTCACTGAACCGGTCGACCCAAAAAATGTGAAACTAGACCGGAAAGGGTAAAAATCGGAAAAAAAATCGGTCGACCAAAAATTGTATAAAATATTCAAATTTTGAAAAAAAAAACATGTATATTCATGTGTATCCATATGAATCCAAACCATTTATAGACAAATATGCAAAGTTTTTCATTTATATAGCAAGTAAGAGTGCATGTAACCAAAATAGTACCAAGTGCAATCCATCTCTGAACTAAAATACATCAACAAAGAGGCTCTAAATGCCCTCTACAGTCCAAAAAAATCATGCTACAACAAATAACTACATATCATCAAAATCATTATCTATGTTAGGATCCTCATCATCAGTGTCACCCTCTAAGCATTAAAATAAGATAGAAAAATATTAACATGCCTAATAACTTATAAGTGATTTTACTTGAGTGAAGGGTACATTTTTACTAGGGTCATGATGGAAGAGTTCAACAATCAATGCCACCAACATCAAGATACATAGAGGTCTTGGTGCTCTTGATTAAATGCCAGTTCCATACTCTCATACATGATAGAATCCAGTGGAAATGTTGCAATCCTGCCAATCTTGAAATCCTGAAAACTGTCAAGTCTGCTGAATTTTGAATGGGACCTGTTGCCGCCTTTTATACACACCTGGGTGACGTGGAAAAAATCTTCAATCCACTTGGTGTGTCCTTGGGGGCAAGTCTTGAGTCAAGGTGTTGTCACCTGATCCTCAACTCCTTCGTCTAGGCCAACTCTTAGCGAAGCCAAGGCGGGTAGTTCCTAACAAAAATACTAAGGCTTGAAACTAGTCTAAGTACAAAAAAAAAGTAAATCTAGGAGTTTATTGGAGTAAAGACACTTACAACAAAGGTAAATCAATCACTAGCAACATATATCATTCATACATTGATTGAAGTAAAAGACTCATGAAGAGATATTCAATAAGGAAATACTTGCATAAGATATATTTAAAGGATACTGGTGCGTACAAGTGAAATAACCATGAGCATTTAGAGATACTTCAAATGAAATAAAGAGTTGCTTTGCAAAATGAAAATTTTGAAGCAAATGGCTTCTTAGAAATGTGAAAAGATGAGACCAGTGCCAATGAGATAATGTAAAGTGTTGCTGAATATGTGATGTACCCTGTGGGTATTGCCTTTTAAAGTTTGATTAATGTTGAATTGATTATTATTTTGAAGTTGCTTGTAAAATTGAAATGCTTGAAAATAAACTAAACCAATGTGTGGCCTCTCCAGAGGCTATCTCTTTGCTTGGAAACTTGCGGAGAATTTACCGAAGCCCAAAGACTTCACCAACAAGCTCAATGAAGGTGCCAGAGGTCCAACACGGGGAGAACCTAGATCTCAAAGTTCTCGTCTGACTTCACACAGTCCCTTCATGCGGTTTTTCTAAAATCAAGATAACACCTTTTGAGATTGTCCTAGTTAATCTACTCTACACTGACCAACCCCGGTTCTGATGAGTTCGCAGGATCTAGCTAGGCTTGCAAGGGTTTAGAGCATACACCAGGGAGATGAGGGGAAGGTTTATTTTAAACAATAAAGAAAAATTGCATGAAATAAATTACAGAAAAGGAAAAGTTGTGCTAATTACTAAATCCACACTGACCAACCTCTTTGCAGAGGAGCTGAGGGGATTGGTTTATTTGCCAACATAAAGTAAAGACATAAAGTAAAGTGTTTTCTAATTGCTACAGTCCACACTGACCAGCCTCTTTGTAGAGGAGCTGAGGGGACGGGTTTATTTGCAAAATAAAAGAAATTGCGAAATTGAAAGATTGCAAAAAAGGAAACTAACTAAGCAATTACAAATTACTTTGCATAAACCAAAAATCTAATTTAGGATTGTTTGTATAGTGTTTATGATTGATTTTATTGTTGTTTTATCTTTTTAGAGTAGTGAAATAAAAAAAAACACATGAAACACACCACGAAAATGGGACACAAAGACAACTCCTTCCGGGGTAGGGGGGATTGAGGTGGGCGCTGAGTAGCCCACTTATTTCTTTGATATTACAATGATTTTTGAAGAAGGTTTGTGGCCCTTTTATTAGTGGGGTACCATCAAACTTACAATATGATAGAAAATAATGATTTAGAAGAAAGGTTAGGTGCCTCGGGTGGTCTCGAAAGGTCCGATTCCTTGAAAACGGGCAGCGTTTCCCCTTGGCTGTTCACTAAACCTGCAAAAACAGAAAATTAATGTGGAGGAAAATGCCCCAAATTACTTTGGGACAGCCTGCAAAAAAGATGTTAGAAGATGAGCAAAATTTATTCAAGAAAGCCTATGATAAACTAGTAAGTTAGCAAACAAAAAAAGAAAGATTTAGACACACTTTCTTAGTGGTTTTGTTTGCTGTTTTAGGACAGCAAACAAAATGGCACTAAGTTTGCCAAATATGGATTTAAAGCCCTTAGAAAAAGAACTACTTTTAACCTTTTAGAATTTTGAAAAAATAAGCATGCTAAAAGTAACTTTTCCTATGCTAGATCTATCTTTGAGATGAAACTTTAAGGTACAAAATTAGATCTAACTTATCTTTGCATGCAAATAAAGTTTACTTAAGATTTAACTTTGAAAGAAACAAAACTTTGATCTTGCATGCAAGTAAAATGGTAACCAAAGAATATGTAGAATTTTTGTGAGAAAGAGAAAGGAATAATCTTGTAGCCTTGGAACCCTTGGGCAATGGGGTGTCTAGATGAATTTAGGAGGTACTACATCTTTTAAATCCTTGAAGTTGTAGAGGAGACAGGCAAGTTCCACCACCACTCCAAGCTATGAGAACCTGTAAGCTTTAAAAACTTGGCAATAAAATTTGTTAACAAAAATTGGTGTCACCTACAAAAGAGACTTGAAAAAGTATATTAGTTAACCGTAACATGTATACAAATCAAAATCTCTAAATATAAATGAACAATAGGATTTAAAAACAAAGCTAGGTAAAATCCTATCGTATTGGATGATAACACCTTTTCAAAGGACAAATCAACAAACTTAAAGCAAGAAATTAGGCAGGTATTACCTCATAGATTAAGCACAAATGACATCAAGCATCCACACACGTATAACACACTTTTTTGACCTCCAAAGTCTTTTTATTCCAAATGAAAGTATTACAATAGTGTACAACCACAAGCAAAACTCCCCAACTCCAACTCCTGTATAATGGAGGAGAATGCTTGGTTAAATAGCAAACTAGGTGACATTCCCAAAGAGGGGGGGTGCCGATCCCAAAGCAAAAGTGACAAATGGACACATGGATTGAAGCCACATCTCACACAAGGTGAGTTAACTCGCCACAAGTGAATGTGAGAGTGGAAGAGGAGGTGCCACATAGCCAAGGGAAGGCGGCGACCTCCCTTGAGATCTTCATCCTCACTCTAAATGTGCCATCTAGCTAGGGAAGTGTGCCTTGCTTCTTGGGATCTCCATCAAGTGGAGAGAACTCCCCACTTGACTCAATCTAACTCACTCTAACTCACCTTCAACTGCCACTAAGTCACAGTGAAGTGAGAGAGAGAGACAATTAACTAAAAACATGTTTCCACAAAAATAACATTTGCTGATTTTTGTCTTTTATTCGACTTTTATTTACCTTTTTCGAGAGAAAACCATTTTTTCTTGAGTAAAATTCAATATTTACTCTCGAAAAGGTGGTACTTAGGTAAAATGTGTATTATGGATGTGAAAATGAGTACCCACAAGGCATATAATGCCTCCTAGTACTACTTTTTTAACTTATTCATCAATTACAATTAAAATATTCCGATTTTGCGGGAAATTTTTTATTTGCAAAAAAACATTAAAAAATCCATACGACTTGGCGCAATTTCCATACGACTCAAAATGATGACCTAGCCATTTTAGACACCAGACTTGGATAACCAAGCTAAGGCTTAACCATTAGTAACATACCCTAGCTTTGGAGGTATTTGAGTGGAAAAACTTAGAAATTATAACTCGCGTAACATGAATTTCAGGTAAGAAATAATTAACAAGTGAAAAAAACACTCTAGAGTATGTACTCATGATCAAGTCTTAGGAGGCCAAGCCTTTTACAAAATCATCATGCTAATCTCATCTTATTACAATGCCCCGCAGGGGATGGAAATGCGAAAAAAGGGTGGTCAAATGACTGGCTGGACTTGTGAACTATGAATCTTGAGCAAGTGATGGCTTAATCTTTGGTGGCTCAATTGCAAGTCCAGCCTAGTGCAACTTGGTGGATAACAGGACCTAAAATTTTACTTTCGCCATATGAAATCCAAAGAGGTTGAAGCCACTCTTAAACAATCCTGAAACAATTATTGGTAATGTTAAAAATTTAAGTAAAATGATGGAATTGAAAGATAAAGGAGAATGTCACTTTTACTTTACTATTAATTACTAGGTTTGAGTAGGCCTTAGGGTTAGGTAATAGGCCCTAGGGTTAGTTAGTTAGTTCCCCTCTATTAAACAATTTAGTTTGTTACCGACCAAGTTGCACTAGGATGGACTTGCAATTGAGCCGCCAAAGATTGAACAAGGAATTGTTCAAAATCAGAGTTCAGAAGTCCAGCTGGCCAAAATGGCCACCTTTCTTCTTCTTCTTCTTCATATTGCATTTCCATACCCCCCATGGGGAATTGTAATAAGATGAGTTAGCATGATGAAATTTGTAAAAGGCTTAGCCCCCTAAGACTTAAACATGAGTACATTACTCTGGAGTGTTTTTTTTACTTATTAAGTATATCTTGCTTGAAATTTTTTTAAGAGTTATAATTTCTGTGTTTTTTCACTCAATCACCTCCAAAGCTGGAGTGTGTACTGATGGTTAGGCCTTAGTAGGTTTTCTAAGTCTAGTGTCTATTGTATATTACCATGCTAGTCATCATTTTTGAGTCATATGGAAATTGCGATAAGTCCCCCTTAGGATTTTTAATGTTTTATGTAAATAAAGATTTTCCTACAAACGGGATATTTTTAATTGTAATTGATGAATAAGTTAAAAAAGTGGTACTAGGAGGCATTATATGTGTTAGATTTAGGGTAAATTTGAAAAACAGCAGTCTCTTTTCTAATTATTTAATGCAAAATAACTTAGATCTAGAACATAGTCAGAGATAGCAGCATATAGAAGAACAGATCTAAGGTATATATAGGCAGCAGTAGTTCAGAAGATATATCAGATCTTAACAGTAGTACCTAAGGTCAGAAATCAAGTGACTAATATGATAAACAAGTTCAGATCAAAGACAGTGATAACAGCTCTTGAGCTACAACAGTAGATCTATATTCCAGACAGCAATAGAAGCAGAAGAGAACTCATATCATATGCTAAAACTCAGATCTCAGTCAATAATGAGAAGCTCTTCTATAAACAATCAGCAGATCTATATAGATCAGTTTTGAAACTAACAGTCTTCTAATTGTAATAGCAGATCCATATAACATCAGATTTACAATACAACAATTCAACAGTAAGCTCAGATCTGAATCTAAAAAGTCAAGTGAGTAGCATACCTGGTACTTGCCTTACCTGTGAAGAAGGGTCAAAACACAATAGGGTTATGTCCTGAATGTTATGCTCAGACAAAGGTTCAGTTCATGATCTATCAAAGATCTTTATGCCAAAGTTTGAAGGAAAATTTCATGCCACCAAATAAAAAGGTTAGGGTTACTGGAACAAAACACAAAGCACCCAAACCCTTAAAGAAAACCCCACAGCAGACAATCCCACAGCAATAAAAGATTGCGGCACCCTCAGCAATTAATCCACAGCAGATATATGAAGCGGCTCCCTCAGCAATAGTCCTACGACCAACATATGAAGCGGCACCTTCAACAACAGTCCTACGCAAGCACACAGCTACATAGAACGAGGCCCCACACTACAGACGGAACCACACAGCAGATTTAGGTCACGGCACCACACAGCAGATCTAGGTCACGGCACCACACAGCAGTAGACAACAGGGATGGCAGCTCTCAAGCAGAAGAAAACAAGACAGCAGGAGGAAAACTCCACAGTATAGGCCGTACCACATTACAGGTCTGCAACAGCAGTGAACAAGGACTGAGGCCGCAAGGAATCTCCACGCTCTCACAAAGATAGAAAGATGTAAGTGTGAATGTAGGAGTAGGGGAGGGTCTATTAAATAGTCATAGGTTAGGGTAAGGGGGTTAATTAAAAATAATATTAGTCACATGTTTAAATTTTACATTTAAACATGTGATTATTAACTTTTAAGTTTAACCCCCAAAAATAAACAAAAAAACCCACAACCAATTAAACAAAGCCCACAACAAGGGTAAGGGGGTTTTACAAAGCCCACAACAAAAACCCCAATAAACCAACAAGGACCTCAAAACAATCAACCAAGGGCAAGAGAGGGTTAACAAGGTGGCATTACTCATTCCTTC
>JZKD02S2018523.1:10758-49291 GCA_000966675.3 Picea glauca | reverse complement strand
TTATAAAGAGAAGTTTTGTGGTTTTCTCCCTAAAGGGTTTCCATGTAAATCTTGTGTTCCATGTTCTGCAATGTGATTGTTTTCTTATGGTTGATGAATCTTAGAAAAAGTAAAAAGTTGTCTTATATTGATTCACCCCCCTCTCAATATAAGTGTGTTCTCAACAATTGGTATCAGAGCCAGGTTCCTTCAAAAACAATCTAACCACTGGAAGGTAGATCTTAGGATCACATATGGAAATGGAAATCGATACTTCAAAAAATGAATACAAAGGGAAAGAAATGATGGATTTGCAAGAGGAAACTGATGAAACAAAAGGGGAAGTGGATCTTGAAGAATAACTTATGTGTTCCTTAATAAAGAATCTTAGAAAACAAATTTGAAACAAAATGAGCAGCTGAAGAAATATGAAGAAGACTATCATGATGCAAAAGCCAAAATGTCAAAAAGCCTTGAAGAAACAAAAAATAATATCATGAACCTAGAGTTTCAATTAGAAGAAGCAAGAAGGATGGAAGAAGTGGTAAGAATCGAACTGAAGAAAAAGGAAGAAAACTGTGAAGAGCTAGAATCTGAAATTGTTTCCTTAAGAAAGCAACTAGAAAACAAAACTATTAAGTTGAATAAAAGCTTAAAGTTTGAAAGAGTAACTAAATGTTAGATGATATCATCAATTTTCAAAGGTCTCATGTTGGCACAGGGGCATACCCGGGGTTCAACACTACAACAACGCACCAACAAAACCCTAACTACCGACCCTTTCGGCAACACCTGTGAAGCAAATGAGATCTCACCCGAGGTAGAAGCAGGGGTGGTTGCGAGACTTAGGTGTCTGCAACCTTATCTGGGACACAGGTATGTGATTATATCGCTTACAAAGAACTTAGCATTGATCATTCATCAATATTCAACCCTTATTATACTTTGCAGATAGCACAGAGAATCACAACATTCACTTAGATCTAAGGTATCTTAGTACTTAGCAACAGTAAAATAGATCAGATCCAGTAGATCAGCACTAAGCATCTTCATACATATCAGATCTACTATTCATACACATCTAATGAAGCACAAAGCATAAGTATATCCATCTAAATATATCAAAGTACTTTGAAAAAACAGGGATAAACAGATCAAATCAAAGAACAAAGCATAACACATAGATTTTCGTGGTTCACCCCCACTCTGGGGCTACGTCCACCAACTCTTCTTCTTTATTAGCATCTTCAATCGGTTACAAGAATGGAGCCACCAAAACCTACTATGCATAGGACATAAGATCTGCGCAGCTCGCTAGATCCTTCTTCCTTGCCTTACAACACAAATCCTTCTATATCTCCACACAGGGACTTGCACTAAGCTCTCCAAGCCTATAGAATGCATAACACCTCGATCACACAGATCACGCTTGGCATGTAGCCTATATCACATAGATACAATACTCTACTAGATGCCTAGATTTCTATTTATACATTTACAAAAGTGGTCCTAAGCGTGGGTGAACCCACAAGCTGACATCCCTTTCCCATTACATATTCCTAAAACCCAAAATGGGCCCAAAAGTGGGCTGAGATCCCGTGATCTCTGCTTCATCTGGTGCTCCATATTCGACAAGCTGTTGAAGTCCCAAAAACGGTCAATCATGACCAAGATTATTCCAAAACTTGGTCAAGGGCCAACAGGCCCCCAACACTCACCTATGACTTGTCACGAGTCACTCTGGTCTGAGAAATTCTGATTCAAACACCTCGAGCTTGGCTCAAGCTGCTGTAGTGATACTACCTCTTTCTCAGTGAACTCCTGGATGAGTGCGTCATTGACTGGTCCTTCTAGGCATTGTTCTGCTACACTCACAACCTGTTCAAGTTCTACTCCTTGGTTTTCAACTTCAATGAATAGTTGACATGCCTTCTCTTGCACTAGTTGAATTCATTGAGAGACTTCCATCACTTTACTCTGAATCGTGTGGATCTATTGTTGGGTCGTAAGTTTCTCTGGAAACCTCTTCATTCTTTCGACTGGTGACAAGGCCTTCAGTTGCGCTTGTAACATATTTTCATGTTGCTTTGCTTCTTGGATTTGTGACTCCAATGCCTGCAACTCTGGATTCTCCATGAGGGTCTCATATGTCTGAGCGGTCCTGGAAGTCAGCTTCTTGAATTCCAATTCAAGAGATTTCAATCTACCAACTGCACTACGGGCATTTTCCTCTCTTAGGTCTCTTATATCTTGAGGGGTCTTGTGAACATTACGAAGTTCCATATATGCGATGTGTTGTTGAAGCTGTTGGATCACTCCTTCCAGTTGTGCCACCTATTGTGGAACCCATTCTTCTGTCTGTACTTCAATGAATGTCACAAAGTGAAGTGCTCTGGTCACCAGTTACTTTATCTCGAGTTTCTTTGTGAGCAACTTCTCCTTGCTCTGTTGTAGCTCTACTTTCTCTTCCTTCCACTTTGTTTGCATGGATATTTTTTCTCATTCTACATTATTGCATTGTTCTATTAGATCTTCCTGTGCCTGCGCCAAATCCTGGGTGGCTTGAGCTATCTCTTCCTGATCTCGTTGAAGGCGAGCTTCAACTGTATTGACGATTTGGTGCAATTGGGATGGTTCATCTCCTGGTTCTTCTGTTCAAATTGTCAACGGTGCAGTAGAAACTGCGTGGCTAGACTGTAGTGCATGCTACACTTCTTGAAGTTCACCCTTGATTCGGCTGAATACCTCCTCCTGCTTCACTTCTTGCCTTTTTGCGATCTCCAATGAAGCATCATTCAGTGTAGCGACCAAGAATTCAAAGTCGTCTTGGGTGAGGGTAATATTAAACGTAGTCCTTGTGGGTTTAACTTTATTCTGGGATGAAGGCTTTGGTGGGGTAACCTTCCTTTTCTTAGATGGATCCTCCTCCTCTCTAGGCGAAGTAAATTCACCTTTTTTTTGCTCGAATTCTATGCCATCGTCTCCCTGCTCAGGTGAGAACGAAGTGGTCTTCACCGATGTGCTATGGACATCTTAAACTTCATCATATTTATTCTTCTTTCATGGTCCAAAGGTGTCCTCCATAGTTTCAGGTCTATCCACATTGGACATCTTTGCAGGGTTTGTTGGAACAAGGAGGTCCACCGACCATTCCTTGGTAATCTCCTCCAAGTCATCTTCTGTCAACTTGTAGTATGACTAATGATGTTGTTTATGCTCATCAGCGCGCGTTGTAATATAGGTGAAGTGGCGGTCCGCGCTGAATTTCATCAAGGGTCTAAACCTATGAAGTGTGTTCGGGGTGATGCACGGTGCAGACTGGATTGCGATCTTCAACTGGTTGTAATATGTGTGGAAGAAAGCATTGGACTGCCATTGCTTCTTCATGTCATTGGAGTACCATAGCGTACAAAACTTCACGGCCAGTGGTTCGAAGGGTTCGATATCCGGAAAGGGGCACCTTTTGGTAGCTCCCAAGCGATGAAAGCGATCAGTATGAGAATCCAGCTAAAGTGGAAATCATACCCTTGGTCTTGCGCTTCTCTGCATTCAATCTCTAGTTGGTTTACAAGGTATTGCGCCCAGTTCATCTGTACTCCCTCCACGCACTTTCTTGCTAGGTCAACTACGAATCCAGTCACTTGGGTTGGTCTGTTCTTTCAAGCTAGCTTTCCTGCGATCAGCTGACACGAAAGGTGCACTGCGCCACTCTGGATAAAGGCTACCTTGTATCCTCATGTGCCCTTCTCGACATCGCCATAAGTTTCTTTAATCCTCTGCACTAATTCTTGGTCTGAGGTCTTTCCAGGGTAAAAATCCTATGGGTCAAGGCCTTCCATACTAATCCTTGTTATCCGATTGATCAAGGTCGTATCCACAGTGATGTGGCGGTTCAACCATATGTATCCTCTGTGGTAGCAGGACAACAGTAACTTGATGCATTTGTTGGCATCCTGGTGTTTGTCGAAGTGCGAGATCTTCATTACATTGAGCAGTGTGGACTACGCGAGGTTATGGGTCCATGACTATGGGATAATCTTGGAATTGTTTCCTTTGGTCCTGGTTAAGTACTTATGCAGGGATACCATGTTGTAAGCTTTACGATCTCCAAGGTTGAAGTCACTAAATTTCAGTGCTACGAGCTTATCCTGGTCGGCACAAACTGCGCACACCCCTTTTGGAAGGTACGCGGTGATCAAAGTATACTTGAAGTCTCGAGGTACACTGTCATGATTGATGAAGCCACTCAGAGGTGGTAGGTAAGCTAGTAGAATGCACGGAATAAGCTTGGCATTCGTGATGTCATCTCTGTGCTTTGTCCATTTTTCATCGGTCGACCGGGATGGATCGGCGCGAGCAGTGGAAAGAGAGGCTTGCAGTCCTCTTGTCGACGATTCTTGGATTCCTGTAGATAACCCTCGCTCCGACATGACTCTCCCAGTCATTAAGTCAATCAAAACTTCTTCGACTATTTTCTCTGCAGCGTTAAGCTCATCCGACATGCAGGCTCGGGTTCAATTAGATCGAGTGTGAACTGAATTTAGAGACTACAATGAAGGGTATGGGAACAAGGCGATGATCACAGTGCAAAATAATCTCAATCTTTGGGCTCAAATTCTCAGTTAGCAAAAGTATTCTCAGTGCGTGGCGCAACAGACTAAATAGGAAACTTAGCAACGGTCTTTTTTCAATAGCTATGAGGTGTCATTAACTCATGTTCTGTCCATTATGGCACGGTCTAATGGTCTAGTGGTGAACCATCAATGCTTTCCGACCCGTTCAGAGCAGCATTCGAACGGTTATATCAACTTCCAATGGCTATATTGCTTCGCCTCGGCGAAGTGGCCTATGTTGCTGGTCTGATATCTCGACGAAGTTCAAATTCTGCAAGTTTTCCTTCTGCAAGGCTCCCTCTAGAATATTTTGTATCCTATCAATCTTAGCTCTCTTTTTACTTAGCTTCCTAGCCTTCTTTCCAGTGAGCTTCATCTCGATGATTCTCTTCCCATTTTGATTCTTATTTTCCTTGGACATAGTCACTTCGCACTGCTGAGATTATCTCCTAAGACTCAGGGGTAATACTTCTTCTATATATGAGACAAATACTTCAATCTTCTATGAGTCCTCTAATGCTCTTGCATCTTTGACATATGGGCTTCTAGTGTCAAATAGCTTCAATCTATTTTCTTGTTCTTCAATCAACTGCGCGATCCTTCTAGTCATGAAATCTTTTAACTCATGTTTTCGTTGTTCCAAAACTTCTTCTTATTCCTTTCGTCTAGCTTGATCGTTATCAACCCAGGGCTTTCCTAGAAACATGGTAAACGGGGCACTATTCTCAATAAATTTAATAATCTCAAAATCTTCTTCAGTCGAAGTTCCATTGGCATTCATAGATATCTGAATGAGCTTTCCACATAGGGTTACCAATTTTCCTCTGAATATCCCTATTCCTCTTAATGAAGGGATCATAGCAGGCCTTCCTATAGCTTCCCAAGTTCTCTCTATCATAATGTTCACTTGTGTTTCTTCATCAACAACACAGTCAATGTCGAAGTCTCCTATTCTTACCTTGATACATTCTTTTTCTTTAAAGATCTCTGATAGCCTAACATGTCGGTGATCATTCAAGGTGTCTTTCATCTATAGCAATACCTTCTCTGATTCCTTATGGGGTTCTACTATTTCTGGATCTACCTTAGGGTTTCCTTCATTCAGATTCATTCTTTCAAGCTTAGCAATCATTCTAGGGCAATCCCACACTTCATGGTCCAAAGCTTTGCAACATAGGCAACTAGATCTTCCACCAGGGAATTCCTTAGCAAGATGTCTCAGTCTTCTGCAACTGTAACAAAGGGTTAACCCTCTCTTTCGTTTAAATTTTCCCCAACTTCTTCTATACTGCGCACCAGGATCATGGTAGCCAGTCTGCAAAAAAATAATTTTAGGATCCTGCATCCATTTGTTAGTCCAAACATTCTTTCTATGCATAGGTATAACATATCTATCATTATGTTTATCAGATTTATTCATATCAAACTTTCTTTCATCTATCAGAGCCCTAGTTTTCAAGATAGGACAAAATCTATCAAACACACCTAGATTCATGTTTTTAGAAACAAAAATTTCCACTCATCTTACTTCTACATAGTACAAAACTTCCATATCTAAAAAAATTTAACTATTCTTACCTTTATTAGAGCACTGGGCTTACATATATTACCTCTTTTCTGCAGATCTGATCTCTTTTCTTCAGAAACTTCCACTTTTACTTTTCTTAGAGCACAAAGCGTTCAGATATTGCTTATTTTCTTCAGATCTGACCTTCTTTCTTTAGCACAGAGCTTTTCAGATCAAGTGGAATACTGCGCACTAGGGCACAGATCCACACACAGAGCTTCCACAGTTTCATGACGAATCTTTGCACAAATCTTATTCTTCCTCAATTCCCAGCAATCATAGTTTCAAGTCCCGGCAACAAAACCATTTGTTGGCACATGGGCAGACCCGAGGTTCAATGCTACAACAACGCACCAACAAAACCCTAACTACCGGCCTTTTTGAAAGCACCTGTGAAGCAAATGAGGTCTCACCTGAGGTAGAAGCAGGGGTGGTTGCGAGACTCAGGTGTTTACAACCTTAGCTAGGACACAGGTTTGTGATTATATCGCTTACAGAGAACTTCGCATCGATCATTCATCAATATTCAACCCTTATTATAATTCACAAATAACACAGAGCATCGCAAAATTCACTTAGATCTAAGGTATCTTAGTACTTAGCAACAGTAAAACAGATCAAATCTAGTAGATCAACACTAAGAATCTTCATACATATCATATCTACTATTCATACACATCTAATGAATCACACAGCATAAGTATATCCATCTAAATATATCAAAGCACTTTGCAAAAGCAGGGATAAACACATCAGGTCAAAGCACAAAGCATAACACATAGATTTACATGGTTCACCCCCACTATGGGTCTACGTCCACCAACTCTTCTTCTTTATTAGCGTCTTCAATCGGTTACAAGCATGGAGCCACCAAAACCTGCTACGCATAGGACAAAAGATCTGCGCAACTCGCTAGATCCTTCTTCCTTGCCTTACAACACAAATCCTTCTATATCTCCACATAGGGACTTGCACTAATCTCTCCAAGCCTATAGAATGCATAACACCTCGATCACACAGATCACGCTTGGCACATAACCTATATCACATAGATATAATACTCTACTAGATGCCTAGATGTCTATTTATACATTTACAAAAGTGGTCCTAAGCGTCGGTGAACCCACGGGCCGACATCCCTTTCCCATTACATATTCCCAAAACCCAAAATGGGCCCAAAAGTGGGAAAAGATCCCATGATCTCTGCTTCAGCTGGCGCTCCATCTTCGATAGGCTATCGAAGTCCCAAAAATGGTCAATCATGACCAAGATTATTCCAAAACTTGGTCAAGGGCCAACATCTCCATTCATTAAGACCGGTCTTGTATATGATGCTCATGTTGCCTCCCTACCTACACCTAGTCTTTCTACAACCAAGGAAGTTTTATTTGTTGTAAATGGAATTCATACTAGTTTTCAAAAAGAGAAACCTACTATTGATTGTACCAAATATATTGATGAGTTGCATGTTCCTCACATGGCAGAATTTGAGCATACAAATGACATTGTTGTTGATATGTTGGGTTGTTCCACTCCTATAAGTGAACCTAACCCTGACCCTACTTCCTTTGATCATCCATCTCAAAAATATGTGCTCTATCATCATCCTCACCATAAAAATCAAAGGAATGGCTGTCAAGAAATTAGAGAAACTTCCACATTAAACCTAGCAGAGGAGAATAAGAATTTAATCGAGAAATTAAATGACAAAGAAATCACATAGTACACAAAGATTTTACCCTAAAAACCCAAACCAAGAAAACCATCATTCCTTGATCATTCTACTCTCTTGTTGTCTTGTTCAATCTGAATAAAAGGTTACATGTGTAACCTTGGTCCACACCTAAGACACAATCGACATCATGCCCTCTTTCCTATGCAATAACAACCCTGTAGCCAATCTGGCTTACATCTGCATGACCAACAACCTACATCTAAATATTTCTCTAAACACTGGCTATCCTATGATTCATTCATTATCCTTTTTTTCCTTACAACATGCCTCTTCATAGGCTTTACAATAGGAAAAACCCTAAATAATTGGCACCCAAAAATGGTTACATATCCATGCAGATCATTGGCTACAAATCCCATAAATATCTGGATTATGTTACAGTCGACTCCAAGTCATATTACCAGTCGACCTTCATTCAGTCTTCAGTTTGTCACCACATGTCCACCTGTCGACCTATTAGACTTGTTGTTGATTCCTTTACCATTTCAAACTACCTCGACCTTTGAATTCAACTTTACTCAATCATCTAACATCGACGTCTGACTTGTTGTCAATCCACCTCGAATTCGACCGTCAGTCAATTCACCTTGACTAGACTTTCACTACAAATAATATAACAACCCAACATTCTCCTGTTTGTTGTCTTCTTTGATGAAACGAGAGATTTCTAAAATTTCGTTCACAAACCTAGGTCAGCAATTCCCATTGCCTCTCTGCACCAAGAGAAATTTACACCACTCACAAACTTGGTCAATAAGTCTGTTATGTTTTCCAACGTGTCTACTTTATCCAGTAGCACCTTATTTATTTCCACCATATCTCCTATGAAATGGTATTGTACATCAATGTTCTTAGCCTTCGAAAGATAAGTAGGGTTCTTTTCTAGAAATATTGCACTTTGAATGTCGCAACTTACCTTCACATCTCTCTACTCAAACCTGATTCATGAACACAACCTTTGCATCCACACTGCTTGTTTGCTTCCATGAATGGTTGTCATTTATTCATATTTTTTTGTTGAAAAGGATACGACCTCTTATCGCTTACTCATCCAACTTATTGCACCACCGAACATCTTGAAGACATATCCGATGGTAAACCTTCGTCGATCCAGATCTCTAGCCCAGTCGGCGTCAAAAAAATCCATGTACATTTAATTTATCACTGTTAACTCCAGGTCTTCCTTGGTATCATATAGCATAGTCCTTTGTGCCACAAATATACCTGAATACTCTCTTGCGAGATTTCCAATGCTCCTTTCTAGGTGTCGACATGTACTTTCTCAACACTCCCACTGCATGGGAAATTTCTGGTTGAGTGCAGAACATCACATACATTAGACTACTAACAACACTTGAATAGGGAACATGTTCCATGTCCTCTATTTCTTCTTGTGTCTTTGAACACTGTTCAACAGTTAGCCTTGCTCCCATAGGAATTGGTACCTTCACTAGTTTTCAATCCTACATGTTGAACCATTTCAGAACTGTTTCAATATACTTCGTCTGATTCAACCAGATATTTCTAGCGGCTCGATCTCTCTTAATCTCCATTCCCATAATGAATTTAGCTACACCGATATCCTTCATGTTGAATTTGGAGGATATATGCTTCTTCTCCTCCTTTATGGCATCCATGTTGTTTCCAATCAACAACATGCCATCGACATACAAACCTACATATATGAAACGCCCACCTTCTTCCTTGGAATATATGTAGCGATCTGCTTTGCTTCTCCAAAATCCAAAACTAAGTATGTATGTGTCGCAATTCTAATACCACATCCTTGGAGATTGCTTTAGACCATAAATGGATCTTTTCAATTTGCACACCAACTCTTGCTTTCTCTTTACTACAAATCCTTCAGGTTGTTTCATGTAGATTGCTTCTTCTAGGTCCCCATGTAGGAATGTTGTCTTCACATCCGTCTGTTCTATTTCCATATCGAATGTAACATCCAGAGACATTAGTAATCTAATGGAAGTTAGTTTTTCAATAGGGGAAAAAATGTCACCGAAGTCGACTCCCTCGACTTGGGAATAAACTTTCGCTACCAATCGAGATTTGAACTTCTTGACTTGTCCCGTAACATTCAACTTCTTCTTGAATACCCATTTTCTATCGATGGGATTTATTCCACTAGGTAACTTGACTAAATCCCATTTCTCATTCTTGTGTAAGGATTCCATCTCTTCGACCATGCATCCTTCTATAGTTTACCCTCTTTCGAGTTGGTTGCCTCACCGAACGACTTGGGCTCATCGTCGATGGAAGTTAACACGAATGTGAAACAAAATTTGGGAGGACTATACCTTTCGACTGGTTTTCTCACTCTTTATAACCTCCTTACCACTGGATTTTGTTGTTCCACCTCTTCCTCAGATTTGATCGAATCATCTGAATCATCTTCTTCATTCCTTAGTTCAAACTACACCATCTTAGTATTATTCTCGGTCTGAACAGTTTCCTCAGGCTCATAATTACCTCTGACTTCTCTGAAGACCACATCGCGACTATACATTGGTCTCCTTGATGCATGATCCTAGAGATTATATCCTTTCACTCATTCTTTATATCCAAATAAAATACATTTGACTGCGTTATTGTCCAGCTTTCTCCTCTTTTCCTTGGGAACATGCACAAATGCATCACAACCAAATACTTTGAGATTTGCAACCAAAGGTTTTTTACCCGACCATACCTCATGTGGAGTTGTGTTGACTAGCATCGGCGAAGGATACATTTTCACGAGATATCTTGCAATTTTGACTACCTCCGCCCAGAATTCTTGTGCGAGCCCAACACCACTGAGCATGCTTCTTGCCTTATCCATCAGCGTTCCATTCATTCTTTCGACAACTCCATTTTTTTGTGGGCTATATGGTGTGGTATTTTGGTGTGCTATACCACACTAATTATAGAACTGATCAAATTATTTTCCACAAAATTCACCACCATTGTCAGTTGTCAACACCTTAATATTCGTATCTATCTGGTTTTCTACAAGAGCTTTAAACTCTTTAAATTTCTTGAAAACCTCTTCCTTAGGAAATATATCCATGTCTTCCTAGAAAAATCATTTATGAAGGAGACATAATACAAGGATCCACCAAGTGAAGGCACTGTAACCAGGCCAAACACTTCACTATGAATCAACTCTAGAATCCCATTTTCCCTTGTCGCTCCAGATGGGAACCTCTCCCGACTTTGTTTTCAATATATGCAATGTTCACAAAATTCAACCTCTAAACCACATTCAGGAAAACCTTCGACCATACATTTTATGTGCATAGCTTGAAGTCCTTTTTCTCCAATGTGTCCCATCCTTTCATGCCATAGCCTGGTCGGGTCGATTTTATCATGTCTTCTTGAGTCAGTTTGTACCGAATCAACCCGAGTTGAGTCGAGAGTAGTCGAAGTCGAGTCTACTTCAAGAGAAATGATGTTATTGCATCTATTCAATTTGACATTCTCTAACAACTTGTATAGGGTTCCAATCTGAACTCCTTTCATTAAGACCATCGCACCTATGACCATATTGCATGAATCCTTATGAAACAGAGTGTGTACTCTAGCATCACTCATCTTACTGAAATATATTATATTTATTTCTGAACCTGGAATGTGTAACACACCTGGAAGGGTTATTTTCCTCCCAACCTGTAGTATTAGTCAAACTCTTCCTCGTCCGACAATTTTGGTCTTCGATTCGTCCCCCAAGAACAGATCACCTTCATCATATCGTCCATACTTGCATAAACATTCTCTATCTGGTGTCATATGATAGGATTCTCCTGATTCGATCAACCAAACACCTTGATATGACTTTGTACTGGTTGACACCAGGTACACATCACCTCCCTTATCTAGGGTCATCTTTCTCTCAATCGACTGCTTCTCGTCGGATCTCGTACTGAATTCCATCGCCCTCGACTTATAGTCCTTTCTTTAATGCCCAAATTTACTTCATTTCCATCATCTTCTTGTCGACTGAACCAGAGATTTTGTTCTACCCTTTGACTTAATATTTATACCAGACAATTTTCCTTTCTCTTTCAATCGGTCGACCTCTCACGACTAAAGCATATTTGGTCGATCCTTCCATGTTCTTTATTATCATTTCTTCTAACAACAGAGAGGAAACCACGTCTTCTAGCATTAGTGTGGTTGTATTACTCCCTATATCCATGACTAAGCTATCCTTAGATTCTGGAAAAGAACATAATAGGCTTATACACTTCTCCTCCTCAATGATTTTAATATCCACAGATGATACCTGGCTTAAAATGGTGTTAAATGAATTTAAATTCTCAGTCACTGAACTTCCATCACTCATTCTCAGAAGAAACAGTTTATTTCTAAGAAACATCTTATTTACTAGAGATTTCGACTGGTATAATATTCCCATATTGTCCCACAATTTCTTGGGCGAATCTTCACCTAAGACATTAAACAGTGTTGAATTTGCAAGACAAATTTGAATCGTACTTCTTGCTCTTTTTTTGAGTTTCTCCCATTATTCTGTCGACATGCATGTTGGTTAGTTACCTGTATAGATCATTGTCCATTGTTCTTAGTCTACAAGAATAGATTCCATTTTAAGCTTCCAAAGCTCAAAATTCTGGCCATTGAATTTTTCTATCTCTATTCTTGAATTGCCCGCCATTCTTTACCATGATCTTTAACACAATTTATGACTTATAACTCTTACCATACCTAGGGTTTAGTTCTAAGATTCAATTTTGGTAAATCAAGATCAAATACACACGTCAAAGCATAACACAACTTTGATACCACTTGTTAGGAAATGAGAGACACTTCCACACTCAACCTAGCATAGGAGAAGAAGAAATTAATCAAGAAACTAAATGACAAAGCAATCACACAGTACACAGAGATTTTACCCTAGAAACTCAAACCGAGAAAACCAACATTCCTTGAGCATTCTTATCTCTTGTTTTCTTATTCAATATGAATAAAATCTTACATGTCTAACCTTGGTCCACACCTAAGACACAATCGACACCATACCCTCTTTCCTGCATAAGAACAACCATGTAGCCATTATGGCTTACATCTGCATGACTAGCAACCTACATCTAAAGAGTTATCTAAAGACTGTCTATCCTACGATTCATTCATTTTCCTTTTCAGCCTTACAACATGCCTCTTTATAGGATTTGCAATAGGAAAATCCCTAAAGACATAGCGCCTAAAAACAATTAAAGATCCATGCAGATAATTGGCTACAAATCCCACAAATATCAGGATTTTGTCACAGCCGACTCCAATTTGTATTACCATTTGAATACCAGTCGACCTTCATTCAATATTCAGTCGGTCACCACACATCCGCTTGTCAACCTCTTGTTGGTTTGCCTCTTCAACTTATTGTCGATGCCTTTACCATGTCGAACCGCCTCGACCTTCGAATTCGAATTTACCTGGTTGACTAACATTGACCTCTGACTTGTTTTCAATCCACCTCGACTTCAATCATTAGTCGATTCACCTCAACTATACTTTCACTGCAAAGAATATAACAACCCAACAATGGAAATCATGCTTTCATATATTTGCAAAAGAGACGTAAAAGACATAATTGTGGACTGGTGTTGACTACCAAGATAGATTGTGGTTGGACTTATGGGTGGTCATGAAATCATTTGAACAGATGTTTAAGTACTTCATATAATTATGTGTTATCGTTTATACAATCATACAACATTCCTCTTACTTACTAATTATTTCCTTAGAAGTGGTTGATCGAGGATCAACCTGACATGACAATTGACTGGAGTTTCGACTGATTGATTAAGAAGAAGCACAAGTTCAAGGGGAGAATCCATTTTCCATTGATTTCAAAGGGGAAGATTTGCATATAGGGGGAGAATTCTCTCTATTCTTGGGAGAGTCACAAGCAGGGGGAGAGTTGCAAATAGGGGGAGAATTATTTGTATGCATGGTGGACTATGTGTTTCATTACAAGATTTTCATCAATGACAAAGAGGGAGATTGTTGGAATTATTGTCATTGATTTCAAAGGATTAATGATGTCATTAATGTCGAATTATGACATTACAACACACACAACATTTCCAATATTGATTAATATATATAGTTCTACAAGTATATTAAAAAAGGGGTGGATGTGAAAAATCAAAAAGTGAAATGGTGGTTTCAAACCCATGGGTTTGGGGTATTTTATCATGGTTTGGGGAACTTTCCCATGGTATTTAAGGAACTTACCCATGGTATTTGAGGTATTTTCCCATGGTATTGGAAATTAATTATTTAATGAAGATACATGTTCCTTCATAAAGGGTTCATAATGCTCCTGAAATTAGTTTCAAATAGGAAAGATTGACACTTTCACTATAAATTATTTTTTTAGATGTTTCATACCTTGAAACTTTGTAGAGACAAAAGAGAGCTCTTGATGTACATGTGTTTCAAATTTTAGATTTTATTTCACTATAATTTTGGAGATATGGCCTATGGAATTTAGGGTTCCTAAGAGCTCCTGAAACCAGTTTCAAACATGTTAGCTTGGAACTTTCACTATAACTTATTTTCTAGGATGTTTCAGACCTTGAAACTTTGCAGAGATATAAGAGAGATCTTAGTGTACTTGTGGTAAAAATTTTGTATGTTGGTTCACTATACTTTAGGTGATATTTCCTGTGGAAGTTAGTGATCCAAGTGGAAATCGGTGGCCATCCACCTCTTCCATCAAATCACCATGGTTTGGTGGGAAAGAGAATAATAATAAATATTAATAATAATAATGGTTTGGTGGAAAAAAAGAATAATAATAAATGGAGAAAAATCCATGTGCGTATTTTTGGTTTTTAACCCATGGAATTAACCCATGGTATTCATCCATGGTTTTTTCTAGCCCATGGTATTTTCCCGTGGTATTAGAAAAACAAAACACATAACAATTAAATAAAGAAAAGACATGAAGAAACAACAATTAAATAACAAAAAGACATGACTCCTACGAGGATATTGTAATTACTATATATGCGGGCCTATCATTGTAAAGGAGATCATACCATATATTCCATTCATGAAGTAGTCCTAAATATTATTTCATTCAATAAAAAGTTTATTTATTGCCATATTATTTTGGCTACGAGGAAAATCCCCCTAAACTGGGTCTAAGGAATAGGCAGAGCGATAACTCCCTTAAAAGACCGATATACCTTTAATCTACCCCAAAACCATCTAAACTAAGTGATGAGAGAAAGATGAAAGAAAGGGTTAATGAGTGCACCTTCAATCCTTGCAGTTGGTGTAGACCTCTTTTGCTTATTGTCGCCTCCTAGATGACATATCTCGTCCCAAAGCTAACCTGCAAAGGGTTAGGAATACAATGCAACAACATATGCAATCTCTAATAATCACTTTAAAAGTCTAAACATAGCTATAAATTCTCAAATTAACAAGAACATGTAAACATAGGGTTTTGGGACAAGGATGATCTCTTTTATTCAAATTCAAGATAAAAAAAGGTTACAACCTTTGTTGGCGACCTCTCTACGAACCAAGTCCGCGCTCCTCTGCAATGGTTCCATGTGCATAAATCCCACATTAGCTTCTCACAACCAACATACCATCAAGGTAAGGAAGAAGGGTTACATAGGGAAAAAGGTTGGAGGGGAAAGTTGAGGCTAAAACTGAGAAAGAGATGCAAATCTTGGGCAAAGAAAGGGAAGGGATTTTGGCAGATTTTTCTTATTCTCTTGTTCATGTCCATAAATGACCCCCCAATACCTTTTTTTATATGAGAAAAAGATGGTTATTCGGTCTGGGGACGGGCTACAAGGGGTAAATTGGTTAGGAAACCCTCCATAGCCCATAAACTCTACTTAATTCAGTGAAATTATATATTTTTTGCAACATTTGGAGGTAAACGCGGGCTAAATAGAATGCAACACACATGTGTACATGGACTAACTGGCATGCAACATGCATGTGTACACAGGCTATTAGTATATCAGGGCATGTACACTATCCAAAAAAGGGCTTTTTACAAGGAAGCCTCAACAATAGTTTTGGCAAAGTATGCAAATGGATGGGCCAACGTCTTGTATGCACAGATATGACATTTTTGGACTATAACAAATGCCCCCTAATGTGTGAGGTTAGAAGAACAAATGAGGGAAAAAATGTGTTACAATTTATTTACACAGTGGGAAGGCATAGAGTTATGTGAGCTCGTGACGAGTGTTTGTGAGCATGTCATCTGCAAAATAATGATAATCTCTTTAAGACGAGTCTACCCATGCTCGGGATGAACTAAACATGGTTGCCAATCAAGTACATTATAGATCCATGTCATATATGAATACGAGACAAATATGAATGTCTATATAAAGTGTAGTCGTGAACAATACACATCGGATCTACATCTCAAGATCATCTGAAGATATACAAGTACAATATGATATGCATCTTCAAGAAGCATCGACGCCTGTGGCTAGAGAAGAGGACTTCATATCTTGAGCAACAACTTCAAGATCTTCAAAGCTTAGGTAGGAGTATAATAGGAGTGTAAAAATCACTACTATGAGGTCTTCAACATGTCGTTGGGGAAAGACCGGAGGAACTCGATCATCATGCACAAAAATTCATTGATTTTGAATCCGAGCTTGAATGGACTCTCGGGATGGCTGACTCATGAAATTCAAGAGATCAATTGCATAATGGCTGACTCAGGTTGGATAAAACTTCCCTTGGACAAAATCACGACAAAATTATGAGACTTAGGCAACATATTAATGACATAAGTCTTTGATACATAAGGTACCACAAACTCTCCATATGTTTGGAAGAGTAACCAAATGAAGGAGGATACAAATCTATGTAACGAGAACAACTTCCTAAGGTCATTCTAGATCCCAATGCTTGGAGAACAAACAGAAGGATGTGCTTTGTCCAAGGGCGACTATCTTTTTGTCAATAAAAGATAATGTATATCTCGTCCTCTCTTTTTGGAATATTTGATTTTTTTTTTTTTTCCAAATTTTTAACGAGCTTGAAAAAGAATAAAAGAATGTTGCGTTACAAAGGAGGAACAAGTGTCGTGAAAATTCAAACTAATTCCAAGCACATGGAACATATTGATGCTCAGTGTAAGGAGACATGTGCAGGATAAGGACACTAAGGAAAATTCCTCCATGGGTCAAGGTGTCAGATCGCAAGGAAAAAAGTGCTACAATGCTTGCATTTAAGGAATGCTTTAAAGGTTCAGTTAATAGCAACATGAAGTTGACATTAGTCCAAAGACTCAAGGATGAGACATGCGATGCAATAAAGGATGACACAACAAGACTCCTTCCATGTGAAGTTTTACGAGCCCAGAGAAGGTAATCTTGGTGGTTTTTCACATTTAGAGAGTCTAAAAAACACTAAAACATGACTCCAGAGAGTTCCTTTTTCGTAATTAGTGAAGTTAGTTTGAAAAAAGGGTTAAACTTATACTGAAAGGATGCCTCTTCAAAATTGTTTTAACGAGTGTGACTGAGACAAGATCACTCGGCTATCTTTTCAATTTTAAGGAGTCTGAAAAGAGCTTAACTATGGACTCACAATTTTTTTCTAATTTTAGTCCCCTTAGCCCAAAAAAGTATAAAATATAACTTAGGAGAACTCTTTTGGCGAGACATGTCTCCCAAGCTGTACCTTTTTCCTGGATAATCTATTATCCGAAAAAAGGGTTAAACTTATGCCAAATAGATATTCCTTCTGGACCAATTAACGAGTGTGAAAGGAACAAGGTCACTCGGTGATATTTTCATATTTAGGGAGTCTGAAAAGAGATTAACTACAGACTCTGAGGGGTTTCCTTTTTTGTAGATAATCTCCAGGGCCCAAAAAAGAGATAAAGCAAAACCAGGGAGAATGGAATTTCTTCAAAAATTTAGTCCCTCGTGCTCGAAAAAAGGGTTAAACTTACACTTGAGAATACTCTCCTAACAAACGGAAGCTCCTAGGGCATACCTTTATTCCTAAATTAATTGTCCAGACCGAAAAAGGGATAAACTATTGCCGGATAGATGTGCCTTCAAATTTTAGTTTGATGATCGTGAAGGGAAATAAGATCGCTCGACAATATTTTCAATATTAGAGAGTCTGAAAAGGGATTAAAGAAGACTCCACGGGGGATTATTTTCTTAAGTAATCCAAATGAGACCGAAAATAATAAATAATCTCTCGTTAGATGTTGTTTTCAATGTTTAAGAGATCCTGAAAGAAAACAATCCATGGTCATTTGGATTCCCTCGGGTATAAGCCAGAAAAGATGAAGAATAATGGGGCTTCGATACACAATCATGGTGGGACTAAAAGGACTCCCAAGCCTATGGAAAAAACTCACAGCATGGACACCAAAATGCAACAAAGGATCTACCTAGGGAATCCATGTAGAGGAAGGCTCTACCACCTAATTATGACACTTATAAAGCAACATAGAAGGTTTTGTGTTACACTTCGGTGGGATCGATCCTATGGCAAAGATAAAAAAGTCAAAAAAATGCAAGATGCAAGGTAATGAAAACCTAACCTATATGCAAATGTTGAAAAATAACTTTACCACGGGATGATGTGAGTGTAACCAGTCTCATAAAAACACCAAACCTAAGGACAAAGTTTATTATAATGACCCAAATATATCTCAAAAAGAAACTCAAGTACCCACCGGGCCAAGAATAGGGAAAAAGAGGACCAAACTGGGGTAAAAAGAGCCAAAAAATTCTATAAATAGGGGTGGACAACTCATTTTAACCATTGCAAATTGGAAAATAACCAAAAATCCTCTTATTTAAAATGCGAATTTGAGGAGCTACGGTGGACAAAATATCTTCAAACTTGAACCAAATAAGTACATATGACGTCTCTCAGCGTTTTCATTCATTATTTATTTCTTATTTCATTATTTAGAGGGTAGGCTCCCTAGTAAAAAGTTCGGGCCTGCGTGTATGTGAGTTTTTCACGCTCAGCACACGTATGTACGCAGGAAAAGTAACACTTAGTCCACGTACATACGCGACTGTCTTAAAGACATCACGCATACATCTCTTTAAGCTTTCAAAAATATGAAACAAGATACTAACCTCACAAACTTTTTTGCAACAGGATGTATGTTAACTGGTGAGAGAGAGAACATGAGTAGTTAGATTTCTTGGTAGAGGAGGATCCATCAGACATTGCCATGCTTAAGCAGTGTGTTATGTGGAAGTTCTTTCAGTGTCCATTCACGAGGGAACAACCCAGGCTACTAAACCAGTTGATAGAGTATTGGCATCCACATGCAGAGGCCTTCATGTTAGAGGGTCAATCATTGACTCTGATGATGGAGGATATATACTTTTTGACCACCCTCTCCGGGAGGGGGGAACCGGTCAACTTTAGTACCTTTCCTCCAGGACCGCACAACATCGAATATTACATTGGCATGTATTGCGAGGTTGGCACTGAGAAAGTAGAATCTCATGTGCCAATTCATAAGATCACAAGCCTCAATCTTTGGATAGTACTTTACATGATCGGGCAGATCACAAGATCTACATCACTTCATCAGGCTTCATGTGCACAGATGCATTGTGAAACTCAATGTCTAGACACCACCATCTTTGACTAGAGCACTACAATGCTCACATATATGAAAAAAAAATTGACTGACTTCTGAAGAAGGACAAACAATAAATTTGGGTTCAAGACCGTGTTGTGTGCTTTCTTTTTCGAGAGAGTGCCAAGCCTTAACCTACAAGAGACAGTACGAGTCCATATTGCCTCCTTTCCAACATTATGCAGGTGGGAATCTTTGTTGCCTCGACAGGGTGCAGGGAGAGTACATGAGGCCTTTTAGGAGAAATTCTTTGACTGGTGGGCTCGTCAAATTCCTATGATTGAGGACTACCCCTACACAAAGATCATTTTCCTGAAGGATCCTAATATGCATATGCCCCCTGACGAGGAGCGCAGATAGATAGGTATAAACATTTTAAAGTTATTTTATTTTTAATTTTTTAAATATTATCCTTTTTATGGTAATGTCAAAGTACTAACTCAATGATCTACTATATACAGATGTGGGACCGGTATGACAAGTCGACTTCGCCAGGACCAGGCGTCGTCCTTGAACAGATGTCAGACCAACGACAATAGGAGGACCAGCAGGCGTGGGAGGACTACCAGGCGAAGAGGTTGAGAGAGTACCGCGATGAGTAGAGAGGAACCTGACTTCTCTCACTCATGCAGTGTCGATGGCAGATTTAAAGGACCTTCCCCTGGCCATGCAACCACATGTTGTAGGGGTACCCAAGACTTGGGTTCAGTTGTTTCGGCATCTTGTGAATCTTGTAGTTCATTATACTAGGGAAAACAGGACTAGGCCATAGCTAGTACTAGAGCACATATGTGTTGAGGGCACATTTTATACTCTATTATGTAGTGAGGGTTTGAGCGCAGTGATGTAGATCGGCTCTATTTGAGGCTTTATGGCCCACTTTTGTACTTATGACATTATTTTTTGGACACATTATTATATTTATGCATCTTTTTTCCTTATGGATAACATTTTTTACAAATGTATTTACATGTGCGCGTATGTGTGTGCTTTTACTTTTATCTATGAGCAATATGCCAATCTAATACATGATTAGCCAATGTATCAGTTAGTTGATTAGATCTCCTAGGAACATTAATATAAGTAATATAATCAAAATAGTGTTCTAAGAGACGTACCCTAAGGAATTGTCGGTGAAGGATGGGATCGTAGACATGGTACACTCCATTTAACTAAGACACGACCAGTTGAGCATCTAGATAAACCCGAAGGTGAGAAATACCATGTGACAAGGCATCACGTAGTAATTCTATTATGGCACTGTACTCGGCAACATTATTGGTTGCTTCGCCCAGAAAAATACCTCTAGAAGACATCAACTAACCAAAGGGCATAAAGATCACCCCAGCTACAGAAGCAAGCCTTTGAGTGTGTCGGCTAGCACCATCTGTGAACCCAACATAGACCTCAGATTCACTTGAAATCTGCCACAGTGAAAAGAAACACAATAAACTACATGTCCATAAATATATATATATATATAAATCTACACATTATATACAAGAAGTCACGCCTAGGTGACTGATCTAAGCGTAATACTTCTTAAGGTAGAGCCCATTTATTGGCTTCGATAAATCATTACCCTCGAAATCAACTAGTTGATAGGCACCCTTTTCTAAAACTTTCTTAACAATGAACGGTCTGAACCACATGGGTTTGAATTTTCCTACCCCCAAGGGATCTTTATCTTGTTCATAGACCAGGACAAGATTGCCTTCAGAGAAAACTCGAGGGTGGACGGACCAATCATACTGACACTTGACACATCTTTTGTGAGCCTTGTTGTCCAAGGTTGCATCTCAATATTGTTCATCGAGTTGCTCAAGATATAAAAGACACTCTTCAAGTGGAATAGTGTCAGGCAGTATTTCCACTGTGAACTTAAGATAAGGGATTTGGCACTCTATGGGAAAGAATTCATTCAACCTGTAAACGAGTTGGAAAGGAGAAACTTCAGTAGTAGTCTTGACTGAGGTTCGATAAGCCCAAAGTGTCGAGTACAACATCAAATGCCAATTCAACTTGGCCGAATTGATCGTCCGTTGAAGAATGGTCTTGAGAGAATTATTAACAAGCTCCACTTGAACATTCTCCTATGGGTAATAAGGTGATGAATGTTCTTTCTTAAACCCCAGTTTTGATGTTAACTCGAACATCATCTTTTTCTGGAAATGACTGCCATGGTATGTGACAATCTCTTTTGAAATACCGAAATTGGCTACAATCTGGTTAAAAATGAAAAGTGTAGTCATTTCTCTGTCATTGTTGAATGTCGGCATGGCCTTGAACCACTTAGTGAAGTAGTCTACTACCCCAATGATATAATGATTCCCCCTAGATGAAATTGGGTGGCATGTAGTAAAATAAATCCCCCACTTGGTGAAGGGACCAACATCAATAACTGGAAACATGGGAGAAAGGTGTGTCAGAATATTCCAATAGAAGATCTGGCACGAGTGACACTTATTGATCGCCTCTACATAATCTTTGATCAACGAGGGCCAAAAGTATCTGACGTGAAGAATTTTTTGGGTTGTTGCAAACCAAGACAAGTGACTTCCACATGCTCTAGTGTGACAGTCATTCAACACAATTTTTTCCTCTTCGTGAGTGAGACGACGAAAGAGAATGAAATCCACTCCTCGAGGATATAAAGTATCATCGATGATAACATAGTTCTGCGCTTGATGTCGTATTCACCAACACTCATCGCGAGAAGCAGAAGATGGGAACTTCAAAGTCTGAAGATACACAAGTATATCTCCATACCAAGGGTTTGAAGATGCAATAAGGAAAATATCCCCATTGATCAGTGACTCTTCGAGAAAATTGTTACCACTCTCGACCAGAAGCTCTGAGATTAGTTCAAAAAAGACCAAGGACTTTTTATACTTTGCCGAAACAAAATCCAAGTCAAATTATTGCAGGATGACTATCCATCGAATGATTTTCCAGCTGATGACCCGTTGTGTTAACACATATTGAAAAGGGTTCACGATAGCTATGATGGTGGTCTTTTGAAGTAAGATGTAATGAAGGAACCGTTGGACAACATGAATAGCTTCCAAAGCAATTTTCTCAACATGTGTGTAGTTGAGTTTCGGTCCTACCAAGCCTCGACAAAGATAGTAGATAACATGGTCTTCGAGTGCGCCATCTTATTGGACCAAGACCATTCCAATAGTATACTCTGCAGCAGCCAAATACAACAAGAAATCCTTGCCATAATCTGGAGGACTGAGCAGAGGGGAAAACGTCAGAGCATGTTTCAATGCTTCAAAAGAGTGTTGAGCCACTTCATACCAACATAATGGGACCCCTTTCTTCAAGAGATGCATAAACCCTTTATTAATCTCGGCATAGTTGTTAACAAAACACCAAATAAAATTGTATTTTCCCTATATATTTTGAAGTTGGGGGATTGTGCACAGAGGAGGAAATTGAAACATTTCCTCAAACTTCATAGGATCGACCATGATCCCTTTAGCTGACACAATAAAACCTAAGAAGTGACACGATGTCACGCAAAAACTACACTTGTTTGGATTAAGGCGAATCTGATAATAGTGGCACCACTCAAAGATAAGTCGTAAATGGGCGGGATGATCAGATCTATTACGAGAACGTGATGTCAAATCATCGAGATACGCCTCGACTATGTGTTTAAGGTCATGGAAGGAAAATGACATGGCCCATTGAAAAGTGGCTCCAGCATTCTTAAGTCCAAAAGGCATTTTCATGTATGTGAATGTATCCCAAGGAAAAATAAATATCATTTTATGTTGGTCCTCATGCTTGATCTGAATCTGGTTGTACCCGAAAAAACTGTCCATAAAATAAAATACTTCACAACCCGCACACTCATTGACAATTTGGTCAATGAATGGGGTTGGAAAATTATCTTGCGGGAAATCTTTGTTCAGATCACGAAAGTCCATACACATGCAGATCGTACCTTAATTTTTGTTGACAGGAATATGGTTTGACACCTATTCCGTCAATTGCATTGGATAAATGAAACCAACCTCAATGATTTTCTCTACCTCAGCCTTGATCGTCACTGCCTTGCGAGGATTGACTGGGCGAAGCTTCTTTCGGACATGCTTAACATCGAGGTAAGTTGTGATCTTGTGTTCAACGATACATGGGTCAATGCATGGCATATCCTCATAAGACCAGGAAAATACGTCACAAAACTCTCTAAATAATTTAGTATAGATCTAAATCTCTTTGGGGGAACAATCTTCTCTGACAAAGACGTTTTCCACGACACCGGGGGTTCTAGAGATGTCGATAGAAATTGTTTCAGCTATACTTTCCATGTTTCCCTTGGAATAGATTCCATGCGTGGCTAGAGGGTTAACAGGACAAGGGGAATCTCTATTCACAACCATAGTGAACTCTCCTACTTCTATTTTCCTCAGCTCGGGCAAAAAATAAGATATGTGGTGAAAATTGTCCTAAGGACTATCCGGCCCAGTCATTTCCTCCAAAATCACCTCGTCAGAGGGAAAGACTAAGTCTAAAGGATAATGAGTGGCGATAGAGTCTTGAACCCAAATAGGCTCGAGAACGGGATCTAGCTTCTATGGGGGAACCAGTTCAAGGTTGGTCGATGCTTGTTGGGCAATATTTTATGCAACCTTAGCATCATATAAGGGCACAACCATTCCAGGGTGCCCTACCCCTTCCATCAAAGTTGATGGGGAAGGTAAAATCCATGGGTCATTAAAGTAACTCATTATAAAAGAAGAAACTTCAAATATCATATCCTTCGGCTGGTCAGGGACAACCGAAATAAACTCGACACCATTAGCATGCAATGGATAATCAAAATTCCCCATTAAATATGGAAACAATCTGGCACCTAAGTTGACAGTATCTGGATGCGGGTTGTAAATCATCGAATCGTGGATACCCCTGATGAAGGGTTAGGACGGGAGAATGATAACTGATCAACGGTTATGATCTTTCCTTCGTGAAGAAAACATAAGACCCGAAAAATGATGGATACAACTGTTGTCATAGCGTAGGTCCAACTCCGCCCTAACAAAAGATTGTAGTTGAGAGGTGCATCGAATACTTCTACCTCGACACACACGTTCTTTCCCTCAAAATGCATGGGTAAGGGGGGAATTATGCCATGTGGTCTAAAATATTGACCGTTAAATGCGATTAGCAACATGGGCGACCGAGACAACTTAGGTTGGCCAATGGCCTTCCAACATGCCAACTAAATCATGCAAGTCAAGGCACCCTCATCAACCATCGTACGAAAAAAATTTTGTGTCAACAATTTAGTGGCATACACCACTACTATCTGAAAAGCAAAGTGGTGAGGAAGACGAGGTTTATAATCTGTAGGGTAAAAAACAATCATTATTGAGTTAGTGGTCTCATCTGCTCCCAAGGAAGAAAACAATGCTTTCATTTGTGAGGGGAAAGTCTGGAGGAATTCCAAAGCATACATTGCACAAGGAGTTTGTTCCAGATCCTCCAAGACGGAGTAATTATGAGAAACCCTTGCATTTGGTTTGTGAGAATCCTTTTTAAACACACCCTTAGGGATGTGAGTCATAGTTTCCCCCACAATCTTCTCAATTTGAAGAGGAGGCGGTGGGTTGAAGGCTTCTTTTCCCTTCTCAGCAGATTCTGACATTTTGTAATTATGATCCCTGGTCTACAATTGAGCATCAAATTTCATCATATAAATGTTTGCGTCTTTATTGTTAGTAGTAGGTGCGGCGGCTCCCTGATTTCCCCCAGGTGCATTCGTGGATGAGGAAGCTTGAGCCATATTTTTCCCTTATGGAAAAGGGTTGGTTAACACGACATGTTGTTGTTTTGCTAATAGAATTTGGGCTTCCTCAAGGTGAGGGAATTGGTGAGTCAATTGGTCATCAGTGCAAAGATTACACAGAAACTTCACCTTCCTCTTTTCATTTTTACCCTCGCCAACATTATTCGCAACCTTCTTATCCCCCTTACCTTTCTTCTTTTTAGATTTCCTCTTTCCCTCATATTGTTGGTTACCTTTGGGATTCATCGATTGCACATTGTGTACATTCGACGTTTGGGTTATGGGGGCAGTCGAACTAGGATTTTGGCTATCCACATTTTGTTGAATTGATAACTGTTGTAACTGATTACTCAATTGGTCTGTGGGATTTCTCTATGTTGAGCCTACTATGCCATTGGTGTGAGGCCCAGACTTCTGTTTGGTCTTGTCGAAAGTCGACTTCAGTGCGTCAGGAAGGATCTTGTACAACATACTGGATTGAGAGTAAATCAACTCCAATTGTTGGGCTCTCATGATCATAGCATCTTCTTTGGAAAAAACCTCGGATGTCATGATGTATTTGAATACAAAAGGCACCAAGGAATTTAGGAACCACTTGAGTAAAAATGCAGGAGGGACCTTAACTTTGATCAAGCTCTTTCATCGACACCATTCTCGGATGTGATCCGAGATATGGATGGATTTTTTTTGCTTGAAGTTGGCCAGTAACTCAGTGTCGGCATCGTATCTTACCGGTAACTAGAAATGGTTTAAGAAAACCATAGCTAGGTCGTTAACGTAAGTGTACTTCGATCTATCGAGCTTGATATACCATTTGACGGCACCCCCTATAAGAGTGCATTGAAACAAACACAATTGAATGTAATTATCCTTTAATGAGTTGGATGAGGACCATAAATAAATGTCGTAACATGATCACCTCGATCCTCGCTAGGCTTGACTTCGAACTTAGGGATGTCCGAGGGAAACTTAGTCGTCATGGGGGGTAAATGTAGATCATGACATATCAAGTCGTTCAACAGTCTTGAAAATTCTAGCAAATGCAAAGTTGCCAGGAAAGGTATTCTAGGTTGTGGTGGATTCAAATGAACAGAGGGGCCTAGATTTTTGTTGGCGCTAGGTTGTCAGGAAAATTTTGGTTGTTGGCCATGGTTTTCGTAGAAACTATGGTGGCCCTATCTAGTAAAGGATTTTGTGCTTGATTCTGCATTGTCGGTTGATTTTTGTAGTTGGATGACATTCCTTGTGTAGGTATTTCTCCCTGCACGATATTCCAAGGACCTTGGTTGGGGATGCCCCCAGCTTACCCTTCTGGAATAGGTATTAAACCTTTCCTGGGGTTCCACTAAGTGTGGGATGGGTTGCCCCCGATCAAGATCCCTTGCAAAGGAAACGAGACCTGCTAGGGATTTCCAAGACCTTGTGAGAAGTAAACTCTTGTCGTCGCTCCCTGTGATGGAATGAAGCCTTGCATAGGGTTTGGTTGATCGAAAATGGGGTTTCCCCCTACCGAGAAAGAAGATGATGAGAAAGCATTATTTCCAAATGCATCGAACAAAGAAAAAGGCATAGACCCTATCGGAGTCACGTGGGATTGAGGTCCAAGACTCCCCCCACTGAACAAGCTAGATTTGGTGTTAAGATTGATCGACTGTTGGAAATCACCTCCGAGAAAAGGGGACATATGAGGGATATGACCCCCACCGTAAGGGATAGAATTAAATAGGGAAGTGGTGCCCGCGACAGATCCTTATAAGGGAGCATTAGAGATCCCTGCCATTAGACCAATAGTATGTTGAGTAGAGTAGTTTAAGATTGAACTAGAGTTGAAACCCAACATCCAGTACGAAAAGGGAGCTCCATACACTTTCTATATAGAGGGAGAAATGGTCATAGTCGTTGAAGGGATTGTGCCACTTCCCGAAGTAGTGGGTTTCTGGACAGTCGTAGTCCTAATAGGTGGAGGTGGGGAAGGTGGGGGAGGAGGCACGACACCCTCTCCCGCAACAGCCGAGATGGGAGTATGAAGACTCCCATAAGAGGTATCACTAGTTGCTTCCATCATCACTCATCTAACAAACTGACGTTCAGGTGAAGTCACCTCAAGAGGGACTATCTGAATAAGAAGTAGCGTTGATAAGTCATGGATCGGAGGGTTTGCGGGCTTGAACCATTCAAATTCAAGGTCAGAAACGATGGACTCCTCCGGTGCGGGAAAGTATTCTCTAGGAGTTGTCTCGGGTATAGTTTCATGTGGCCCAGTCACTTCAAATGAACCTGCTTGATATAGAATGTGCCTCAGTGGTTGCAGAGGTGGCTCCAAAGTAACTGACGACATGCCCTGAAGCCTACACGAACGATGGAGATGTTGATCTTCCACCTTGTGAAATGATCAACTGACACTCTAAGGTTGAGCTATATTGAAACACAGAGCACACACTAAAAATTTCCTAACAAAAAATCAAGCAAACAATTGACTGGCAGGAAGAACAATGACACCAATTGACACTAGAGAAACTTATCGATGCAAGTGTAAGTCGAACACGGAAACACCCTCTGGGTACCGCGGTATACCCTCAAAGTTACCCGTGTAAGTCCCTAAAAAAATAGGCAACTAGGTTTCCAACTCACAGTCAGTCATCAGGCGGGTATAGTCGATAGTCTAGTTTATCGTAATGAGAAGGATAACAAAGTTTGAAGCCTTTAAAGGGTACTGAAGGAAAATAGTCTGGAAGAAAACTAAGGATCTCGAACAGATTCAAGGTCCACGAGGCTCCGTAGTCAAATGCGATCAACGTAATTCCCAAGAACGACCCTCAATATATGATCCACACTACGTTCAATCCATCTTTGGAGGGGTTATCTCCTCTACCTTTCCTCATGTGACCTTGTGTTTACCCCTATGTTAGAGGGGTGTCATGGATGACTCTTACGAAACTGGACTCTGACACTCCCTATCATAGACTCTTATGTTTGTTTAAGTGGCCTTGAAGAGTTTCCACTCCACACTTATTTCAAGGCCCTAAAGCCTAGACTACTTGGTGAACCCTACAAACAAAAGTCTAGTCGATTTTAAGTGTTAATCTCTGATTTTAAGTGGCTTGATTTACTCAAAAGGGTACGGACGTGCAACTTGTGGGTTTTTCAAGAGACGAAAAAGAAGAAATAAAATCTTTAGAACATTCGTGCAAAAATCAAACTAGGTTCTACAACTGAAAAATGGCTTTTTAATCTTTGTAAATTCAAACTTTTCAAAGTATATTCCAAGATCCCAAAATGAAAAAAGTTTCCTAGAATGCAAACTACTAAAATTTCAAGGAAATAGAAAAGAAGGAACTTTGGAAATGGAACTCTTTTCTTTTGTAATAAACAGCCTATGCTACAACTACCAAACAAAAATGCATAATTAAATGCAACTACAATTTTTTTATTTTTTTTGAATGCTTAGAAAGAAAAATCACAAGTAAATGATATTTTTTAATTTTTCAAAGCACAAACAAGGTAAAGAGAAAATAAACCCAAGAATAACATAGACCCTAAGCCATTGCTTGAACGTAGGGATTCAATGGAATCCACAGGAAGATCTAACACTTATAATTTCACCTTAAACCTTCAAAGAAAACAAAAGAAAATAGAGAAACAACAAGGGTTCTTTACAAAGTGCAAGATAAATTGAATCTTTAACCCAACCAAACATAATTAACAGAGATTCTGAAGAGTTCAAGAAGGCCTGAGAAGCACAGAGCTTCTTTCTAGGAAAGTTTTTTTTTTTTAGACCCTTCCAAAACACAGTGACGCCTATTGTGCACGAGTAGCATGCGTATGTACGCAGGATGTATACTATGCATACCACATATGTACATGTTCTATACAAAGGATAGGCTGCATACACCTTTGCAAACTTTCAAAAAAATAAAAAGGTTTGGATAGCCAACTAGGAAGGGTAGGCTGGTAGGCACTTGGAAGGTGACCAGAGACCCTAACTAACTCAGTAAAATTGGAAAACTAAAATAAATAAATAAATAAATCAAGCCAAAATCTCCCACTAAGACCCTGGAGAGATTCCCCAATGGAGTCGCCAATTCTGCTACGGTGAAAATCCCCCTAAAATTGGTCTAAGGAATCGGCATAGCGATAAATCCCTTAAAATATTGATCTACCTTTAATCTACCCAAAACCATCTAAACCAAATGATGAGAGAAAGAGGAAAGAGAGGGTTAATGAGTGCACCTTCAATCCTTGTGGTTGGTGTATACCTCTTTCGTTTATTGTCGCCTCCTAGATCACAGATCTCCTCCCAAAGATAACCTACAAGGGTTTAGGAATACAATGCAACAACATATACAATCTCAAATAATCACTTTAAAAGTATAAACATAGCTATAAATTCTCAAATTAGCAAGAACATGTAAACATAGGGTTTTGGTACAAGGATAATCTATTTTATTCAAATTCAAGATAAAAAAGGTTACAACCTTTGTTGGTGACCTCTCTACGACCCAAGTCCGGGCTCCTATGTCATGGCTCCAAGTGATCAATCCCACATTATCTTTTCACAACCAACATACCATCAAGGGAAGTAGGAAGGGTTGCATAGGGAGAAAGGCTCGAGGGGAAAGTTGAGGCTAAAACTCAGAAAGAGATGCAAATATTGGGCAAAGAAAGGGAAAGAATTTTGGTAGGGTTTTCTTATTCTCTTGTTCATGTCCATAAATGACTCCCCAATACCTCTTTTTATATGAGAAAAATATGGTTACTTGGTTTGGGGATGGGCTACAAGGGGTAAAATGGTTAGGAAACCCTCCATAGCCCGTAAACTCAGCCGAATTCCACACAATTTTATATTTTTTGCAACCTTTGGAGGTAAATGTGGGCTAACTAGCATGTAGCATGCATGTGTACGCAAGATAACTAGCATGCAGCACGTGTGTGTACGCAGGCTATTAGTACAACAGGGTGTCTACACTATCCAAAAAAGGGTTTTTTAGAAGGAAGCCTCAACAATATTTTTGGAAAAGCATGCAAATGGATGGGCCAATGTCTTGTATGCACAGATATGGCATTTTTGGACTATAGCAATTTTCCTGGTGTAATGTTTTGTCGCATTAATCACATGTTTCCCATTTTTGTCCCTTCTACAATTTGGATTAGTTAGGGTTCTTGAATGCTCTTGAAATCAATTCCAAACATGTCAGATTATAATTTTCAATATAACTTATTTTTTGGGACTCTTCAGATTGTGAAAATTTCATAGAAAAGAGGAGAAATACATAAGTACCTTAGGTAAAAATTTCATAATCAAATTTGCAAAATTGGATACATGACATGTTTTACAAGTTCATTCTTGAGAAGAGGCCCAAAACAACAAGGTTTGATAAAGTTACCATTTGGAAATTCAAATTTTGGTCAGACTTGGTAAAGGCAGAAGTGGTGAGAAGACCTGGTGAAGGAAGAAGCAATGAGTAGACTTGATGAAGGAGAAAGACAGAAGCATACCTAGTGAAGGAAGAAGTAGCAACAAGACTTGGTGAAGTTTGGTGCAACTCACACAAAGACATTTGTATCTCTTTCTAAGTTGGTGCTTAGTGGTGGGAATTGATGTCTACGAAGATATATAAGAGATTGGTGTCTCTTCCTAAGTTTTTTCTTAGCAGTGGGGATTGGTGTGTCTATTAGATTGTTGTCTGCAAATATCTATAAGAGATTGGTGTCTCTTGATAAGTTGGTTCTTAGCAATGGGGATTGTTGTCTCTAGTATATTTGTGTCTATGAAGATCTGTAAGAGTAGGTTGGTGCCTACCAGGATTTCTACCAATGGATATTGGTGTCTCCAGTAGGTTGGTGCCTACAAATATTTGTATCAGTAGCTTGGTGCCTATAAGGAATTATAAAGAGAAGTTTTGTGGTTTTCTCTTGAAAGGGTTTCCATGTAAATATTGTGTTCCTTGTTCTAGAATGTGAATGTTTTCTTATGGTTTATGAATGTTTGAAAAGGTAAAAATGTGTTTTATATTGATTCACCCCCCCCCCCTCTTAGTATAAGTGTGTGCTCAAAAATTGGTATCAGAGGTGGGTTCCTTCGAAAACAGTCTAACCATTGGAAGGTAAACCTCAGGAGCACACATGGCAATGTAAACTGATACTTCAGAAAATGAATACAAAGGGGAAGAAATGATGGATTCATACGAGGAAATGATGAAACAAAAGGAGAAGTGGATGTTAAATAATAACTCATGTGTGCATTAATAAAGAAGCTTAGAAAAAAAAATTGAAACAAAATGAGGAGTTGCAGAAACATGAAAAAGAGAATCGTGATTCAAAATCCAAAATGTCAAAAATCCTTGAAGAAATAGAGAAGAATATCATGAACCTACATGTTCAATTAGAAGAAGCAAGAACGATGGAAGAAGTGGTGAGAATCGAGCTAAAGAAAAAGGAAGAAAATTGCGAAGAGCTAGAATATGAAATTGTTTCCTTAAGAAAGGCACTGGAGAAAACAACTATTAAGTTGAATAGAAGCTTAAAGTTTGAAAAGAGTACTTAAATTTTAGATTATATCATCAATTATCAAACGTTTCCATTCATTAAGATTGATCTTGGATATGATGTAGATGTTTCCTCCCTACCTACACCTAGCCTTGATACAACCAAGGAAGTTTTATTTGTTGCAGGTGGAGTTCAGACTAGTTTGCTAGAAGAGAAACCTACTATTGATTGTACCAAACAAATTGATGAGTTGCATATTCCTCACATGGAAGAATTTGAGCATATAGATGGAATTGTTGTTGATATGTTGGGTTTTTCTACTCATGTAAGCGAACATGACCTTGAGCCTACTTCCTTTGATCAGCTAGCGCAAAAATCTGTTCCCTACAATCATCCTCACCATAAAAATCGAAGGAATGGAAATTATTCTTTCATATATTTGCAGAAGAGATGTAAAAGAAATAATTATGGACCAATGTCAACTACCAGGATAGATTGTGGTTGGATTGATGGATGGTCATGGAATCATTTGACCAAATGTTTGAGGAATTCATATTCTTTCATATCATTGACTATACAATCATGCAACGTTCCCCTTACTTATTGATGATTGTTTTGGAAGTGGTCGACCGAGGATCGAACCAACAAGACAGTCAACTGAATTTTCGACTAAGTGATTAAGGACAAGCACAAGTGCATGGGGAGAATCCATTTTTCCATTGATGTCAAAGGGGGAGAGTTGCTGATAGGGGGGTAATTCTCTTTATTCCTGGGAGATTCACAAATAGGGGGAGATTTGCAAACAGGGGGAGAATTATTTGTATGCATGGTCAATTATGTGTTTCATTGCAGGATTGCCATCAATGATAAAGGGGGAGATTGTTGGAATTATTTTCATTGATGTCAAAGGATTAGTGATGTCCTTAATGTCATATTACGACATTACAATACACACAACATTTCCAATATTGATCTACATATATAGGTCTATAAGTATATTAAAAAAGGGGTGCATGTGAAAAAAATAAAAAGTGAAATGGTGGTTTCAAACCCATGGGTTTAGGGTATTTTCCCATGGTTTGGGGTAATTTCCCATGGTATTTGAGGTATTTAAATTCCCATGTTATTGGTAATTAATTATTTAATGAAGGCACATGTCCCTTCATGAAGGGTTCCTGAGTGCTTCTGAAATCAGTTTCAAATAGGTAATATTGGCACTATCACTATAACTTATTTTCTGGGATGTTTCAGACCTTGAAACTTTGTAGAGATAGAGGAGAGATCTTGATGTACATTTGGTACAAATTTTAGATGCTAGTTCATTATAATTTTGGAGATATGCCATGTGGAAGTTAGGGTTCTTGAGAGATGAAATCAGTTTCAAACATGTCAACTTGACACTTTCGGTATAACTTATTTTCTGGGATGTTTCAGACCTTGAAAATTTGTAGAGATAGAGGAGAGATCTTGGTGTACATGTGGTAAAACTTTCAGATTTTGGTTCACTATACTTTCAAAGATATTCCCTATAGAATTTAGGGTTCTTGAATGCTCATGAAATCAGTTCCAAACATGTCATCTTGACATTTTCACTATAACTTCTTTTGTGGGACTCTTTAGACTGTGAAAATTTAAAAGGAAAGAGGAGACATACAAAAGTACCTCGGGAAACAATTTCATAATCAGATTTGAAAAATTGGATATGTGGCATGTTGTACAAGTTTGTTCTTGGGAAGAGGTCTAAAACAACAAGGTTTGACAAAGTTATCATTTGGAAATTTAAATTTTGGTCAGACTTGGTAAAGGTAGAAGTGGTGAGCAGACCTGGTGAAGGTAGAAGCAATGAGTAGCGGTGGGGATTGGTGTCTGCAAATATCTGTAAGATATTGGTGTCTCTTGCTAACTTGGTGCTTAGCGGTGGGGATTGGTGTCTATGAATATCTGTAAGAGTAGGTTGGTTCCTACAAGGATTTTTACCAGTCGGGATTGGTGTCTCTAGTAGGTTAGTGCCTACAAACATTTGTAAGAGTAGGTTGGTTCCTACAAAGAATTATAAAGAGATTTTTTTTGGTTTTCTCCTGAAAGGGTTTCCACATAAATATTATGTTCCATGTTATGCAATGTGATTATTTTCTTATGGTTGATGAATGTTTGAAAAAGTTAAAAATTGTCTTATATTGATTCACCTCCCCCCCCTCTCAACATAACTGTGTGCTCAACAAATGATTTTCCTCTAAGTGAAGAGTTTATGGTGGATATAGTGTAAGCTATGGGCCTAAAATCGAAGATCAAATTCTAAGTGAGTTTAAGGTGCTGGTAATTATCTTAATGAGTTTTATAGAAATTTTGGTATAGTGATAGCCATGATGGTATTACTCTTATTGATGATGATATTCTTGATAGTGAGGATGATGATATTCCAATAAACACAATGGAGACAACACTTAGAAGCACTACATCTACAACTAGGACTAGGAACGATAATAGAAATTTTTATATCAATCCATCATATTCCAGTTCTAAAAGGTATTAGAAATAATCCCTCACAAGTCCAAGTTCTATCATTGATTTGATTTGATTTGACAGAAATAAACTAGAAGTATGCCTTAGAGAAAATGAAGGTATACTTGTCGATGAATAAAAAAAAATGAAAAATGCATATTTAGTGGGGTGCATGATATCTACATTAGTGGGATATGTGTATTGCATTGAAAATGTGTTATTCTATAGAAATGAATTTAAAAGAATTCACTCAATCATAATCTTTGTCTATCGAGAATTCAAACATGATTAGAAAAATATTCTAGATTTTATTCAAAAGTACATCAAAAATGGTATAATGGGACAATGACAAAGATTACAATGACATTGATGCAAGATTTCTTTTCCAACCATGAATAGTACATGCTAGATAGAGACATAATGCATATTCCAAATAATTTTACAAGGCAAGCAATCTACAACTTATACAAATAATATGTTGAAGCTATGGAAAGAAAGGGTACATTCATTACATGTGCATATTTTACGAGTATGGAGAAAATAATTCAACAATGTTTATATTCATAAGAAGTCAAGGATGGGGGTTTGTAGTACATATTCTTCTCTAAATGAAATAAGGATTCAAACAAAAAGGGTAGAAAGATGTATGTCTCTACATAACTATTTTTTATAATTTGATAGTTATCAATTATGGAAACTCGTTATCAATTTTTTCATTTTATGTTAATTACATATTCCATTATTTGATATTCCTATATTTGAAGGACAGATATATGCAAAAGCCCTAGAAAAATGGTTAACTTTGCTAGAAGGTTATTTCTCTGTTCACAATTTTTTCGACAAAGAAAAGATCACCTTCGCACTCCTTAAATCTCTCCTTCATGTCAAACATTGGTGGGAAACTTACTAGGAGCAAATTTCCACAGAGAAGTCTAGAATATATGGGGCAGATCCCACTTGGGATTTTTTTGTGGATGCGGTAAAAGAACAATATTACCCTGTTGGCAACTATGAGGACCATTACATGAGATGGACCACACTGTGGCAAGAGAGGGGCCAAGCAGTTCCGGAGGTCACCAATACCTTCCATACCTTGCGCACCAAGTTGGGTATCAAAGACTCCAAGCGGCATTTGGTTCTGAAATACCGTGGGACTCTACATAGATACATCTAGACTAAAATGGATTTTCTAGACATCTCATCACTCGATGTTGCTTATTGATATGCTGTTAAAATTGAGTAGAAATTTAACCACCATAACAAACGGGAATTCAAGTCTGCAAATCCGCAACAACCAAAGTATGACAAAGACGACCCTAACAAACAGTCTCATGAAAACCAATCCAAGACACAGGAAAAGAAGGGTCACAAGAAGACAAAGAAGGACACTAAAAAATGGTTTGATTTTGAAAAAATCCCCTGGCACAACACCAATGAATGCCACTCAAATCAGTCATTGGTGGTCGAGATCAAAGACAAGGAGCCGAACCCTGATTCTGAATATGATTCTGAAAATACTGGTAAAGGACAGATCATTGACGCAAACCCCACTGTTATTGTCGCAACCGCAGCAATTCAACTAGAAGAACCAACATATCCTGAAGAGGGGGAGCACCTTTTTCATTCACAGATGTGGGTGAAAGGGACCCCGCTGCATTTTATTGTTGATAGCGAAAGCCAAAAAAACCTCATCTCAGCAGAGGTCGTCAAACAGTTGGGATTGTCGACAACACCACACCCGAGCCATACAACATCGGATGGCTTCGACAAGGACGAGATATTTGTGTCAACCAACAATGTTGATCTTCATATGACATCCAACCCTTCAAGGATGAGGTATTATGTGATGTTGCCCCACTGGATGTCTGTGATGTTCTCTTGGGCCAACCATATATGTGGAGACGCCATGTTGTTTGTGAGTCTCAACCCCGTAGTGTCATTGTTACTTTGGGGGGTCATCTCTACAGAATACTAGAGGTAGTTATGACTATTGTTCCACCTAAAAAGTGTTGCAAGGTAGTATCTCATACTGCAAAACTCAGCTTTTTCACAATCTGTTCAAAAGGAGAACAAAAGGACACTGCAACCACTACATCCTTGCCCCAAGCACCTTCTATCCAAAAGAAGCAGGTCAACAAGGATGCAACAAACTGAAAAGATTCCTTCTGCACATATTCCTCTCATGTATCTCGACTTGTTGAACAACCTCAACCTCAACAAGTCTGTGACAGATTTTAACAAACTAAGCAGCGCAATGTCTCCAGCAAGACAAGCAGCTCACCAAGATGCAGATTCAACAAACATTTTTCCCTCTCCCCCGGGAACTCAATGCAATGGAGACCATTGCTTCCTAAGGAGGGAGGATTTATCCAGGTGTATATCGGTGGCCACCCACCTTTTCCAAATGGCTCAAAACAATTTTCTGGCAATTTTGGCAATTTACTATTTTTAGCAGGTTTTAACTTCCAGGGCCATTTTGAGGGCCCAAATGAAGGTGTTTAAATATAGAGGTTCTCAATGATATTCAAATACATTATTGAGTCAACAAAATTAATCTCCTCGACGATACCTTTCCAACGAGCTATCACACACCTAAAACGGAGGTCATATGCAAAAGTTACGACACCGGGAAGTTGATGTACTCACTTACCCAAACGGGGCCCACATGACTTTTGGCGCTTCATCTCCTAGGGTTAGGTTTTTGGATGTCTAGGGTTTTTGGCATTCCTGCTTATTGTAAAAAGGCCTTCAGAACCTCATTGTAATCATCTTCCTGCGAATGCGAGTATCCGTCACATCTCTTCTCAGAGATAAGTTGCCACCATTCTAGCGAGTCTTTCACTCTGTATTTTTATAGTCTCTGTACATTTATTTCATTAATAGAAATCATGTATTATTGTATATCTGTGTTTATGCTTGCATCTCTGATACATTTCTGTTATATTATTGAATATCTGCGATATCTCTATGCATTTCTTTATTATATCTCCGATCTCATTTCGTGCCGAAAATAATCCGAATCAGTGGTATCAGAGCAGGCTGCTCTTGATCGTTTTTCCAGTGCATGTCCTCGATGAGGTTTGATTATAACAAGTTGGGTCTCGAGCTTGTCTCTCTTGAAGAGAATCTCTCTCGCACACCCAAGAAACCCTCAATGGCGAAAGAAAAGAAAAACGACGGAGCAGACGATCCTATCAATCTGTTGCTTGAGCAAGCTCTCACGCGACAGAGCGATGAAATGATGGAGAATTTTGCCCACATCCTTCAACGTCCGCCGATAGCATCAAGCGCATCTTCATCAAGTGACCACTTTGGATGCACCTCGCCTTTCAAGATACAAGTTAATTTTGATATTCCTGTATTTGAAGGACAGATAGATGCAGAAGCCCTAGAAAAATGGTTAACTCTACTAGAAGGTTATTTCTCTGTTCACAATTTTTCCGACAAAGAAAAGATCACCTTCGCACTCCCTAAAGCTCTCCCTCATGTCAAACATTGGTGGGAAACTTATTGGGAGAAAAGTTCCACAGAGGAGTCTGGAATATATGGGGCCGATCCCACTTGGGATTTTTTTGTGAATGTGGTAAAAGAACAGTATTACCCTATTGGAAACTATGAGGACTAGTACATGAGATGGACCACACTGCGGCAAGAGAGGGGCCAAGCAGTTCCGGAGTTCACCAATACCTTCCATACCTTGCGCACCAACTTGGGTATCAAATAATCTGAGCGACATTTGGTTATGAAATACCGTGGGGCTCTGCATAGATACATCCAGACTGAAATGGATTTTCTGGACATCTCATCACTCGGTGTTGTTTATCGATATGTTGTTAAAATTGAGCAGAAATTTAAGCACCAGAACAAAGGAGAATTCGGGTCTGCAAATCCGCAACAACCAAAGTATGACAAAGACGACCCTAACAAACAGTCTCCCGAAAACCAGTCCAAGACACAGGAAAATAAGGGTCACGGGAAGACAAAGAAGGACACCGAAAAATGGTGTGATTTCCACAAAATCTCCTGGCACAACACCGATGAATGTCGCTCAAAAAATTCATTGGTGGCCGAGATGAAAGACAAGGAGCTGAACCCTGATTCAGAATTGTTGATTTGTGTACCTTGGGAGGTGTTCCCCATGTGTTATTCCTTCCTTAGCACATGTGGGAGAGACATTTGCCTTTGTCCTATGTACTTTATGTTCTATTTTGTACTT
>JZKD02S2018512.1:39997-52911 GCA_000966675.3 Picea glauca | reverse complement strand
AGTGTTTCAGAACTTTAGCCCCCGGAAAACTCATATGCGAGACCTCTAGTCATCACACATCGCGAAATTCCGAAGTATGAAACCCAAAAAAGGTATAGCATGGGTAAGTCTTGGTGTTTCAGTGTTTCGGCAATTGGGAAACCCAAGGGTCAGTCTTCTTGCACTTGCAAGTCCTGAAATCTCGACTTGCGAAATCCCGAAATAGTATAGTGTATTTCAGAGTTTGGTGTTTCAGAGTTTCGGCTCCTAGGTAACCCAGGTGGGAGACCTCATGATTTTTGCATGTCGCGAAATCTCGATGGACTAAACCTCGACATGATATTAGCGTTGATGAGATATGGTGGTTCGGTGTTTTGACATCCGAGATACCTAAGGGTAAGATCCTCTTGTCATCGCATATCATGAAATCCCAAAGTATGAAACCTCGAAATGAGTATAGCGTGACTATAATTTAATGTCTCGGTGTTTCGGCACCTGGGATATCTGGAGGCTAGTCTCTTGTCCTCACGACTCCCGAAATCCCAACTTGCGGCATCCCGAAATGATAGAACATGGACAAGTTATGATGTTTCGGAGTTTCGGCTTCCAAAATACCCGGATGCGAAATCCTCCTGTCCTCGCATATCGCGAAATCCTGATAGGTGAAGTCCCAAAATGGACTAGCACACTTGGTTTTGGTGTTTCATCATTTTGGTACTCGGGATCTCCAAAGGTCAATTTTCCTCATGTTCACTAGACACGAAATTCCGATGGATGAAACCCCGAAGTGAACAAGGGAGAACATGCATCGTGATTTTTTCGAACTGTGAAGGTCGAGAGCACCTCTTTGGTAATACCTGTGGTCATAGACGCCGATCATATGAGTATGGATAAGGGACAGCAGGGCCTGTATCAGGTCCCGTAGGGATTCGGGGAATTCTTTTCGTCGGAGAAAAGATGAAAAAGGCCAAAACATTGTGATTTCCGTAGTGGGTCTGTTACAGCATCACTTCTCTGTTGCGCCAATAACTTGCGCACACTACTTTTGTGTCGCGCACCAATATCCACCGCGCACAATTTTGGTTCTTGCACTATTACCCATTGCGCACAAATTTTGTATCATGCGATGATATTTCACACGCAATCCACTCTATGCGTTGCATCATCCCAAAGTTTAGTATGCCCCTACCACGTACCAATACTTTGTGCGCACCATTAACTAAATTATCGTAATGCAACATATACCCATATTGCACGCGCACCAACAAAACTCCTTTGCACTCTACCAACACTGCGCACACCATGCATCATTATTATGTGTGTGCACACCACGCAATGCTAAATTTAGTGCGCACTCCTGTAGACCAACATTTTTCCGCACGATGCCAATATTTAACGTGCACAACCACACACTAACATTTTTCTGCGCAGCACCACAATTTAGTGTGCACACCCGCACACTAAAAATTTTCCGCATGACACCAAAATTTAGTGCGTACACCTACACACTAACATTTTTTCGTGCGGCACTGAAATTTAGTGCACAAACCCGCACACTAACATTTTTTTGCATGACACCGAAATTTAGCGCGCGCACCAGCATGCCAATATCATGTCACGCAGTGCTGAATTTTACCTATCACAAGATTTTCATTACGCATCATGCATTTTTAGTGCGCCCACCTGTGCACATTCATTTTTATGCACATCAATTCCATGTGAATTATGCTGCAGAAATTGGGGCTTTTCGATTAATGTTTTCTGCAATTTACCATCAACATTCTGTAACTATGAAATTCATTCAATTTCACCCTGATAACACCAATTCAACTTATGCAACAACAAATCATTGTGGTTTGATATTTCTGGAACGGATTTTTCCCAAAATCCATTCACGAATTGAGAATTTTAATTACTAATCTCGCTCCAACTGTTATGGCTTCTCTGTAACTTCAAATTCGACCAATTCTAGGTCCGAATTTCTAGAAAATATATTAAAACAATAATATATCACCACTTGGCCGAATTTCTCCATTTTCTCATGAATTTAAGAATAGAAATTGGGGCTTTTCCCCAATTCTGCCCAATTGTTGTTACTTTTTACCATGGATGCTCTACAAACTGAAATTTGGCCACTTTAAAAAAAATCTCTATGAAACTTCGCTTCAACCCAGCTTGTTCAGCCCATCCAAGCTCAGTATTGAAAATTGAATCTTTTATACCATATTGTAGCGTCCCCGACCATCCATGTCGAGCCACGCTATGCTAGAGAATTCTTTATGTTCTCTCTATGGAACATACTATAACATACCCAACATCCAACTGAGCTATGCCACATAAAATTTTCGAACTGCATGCAATTAAAAATATACACACATAGAACTCTTGCGGAAGCATTATATATAAAACATAAACATACAAATACATGTGTAAATACACGGATTAACACTGAAATAACAGTAAACATATACATGCAACATATACAGGAAATACCCATAAAAATAAACACAGTTATAACCGCAGTTATAAAAATAAGCACATAAATAACAATGCAACATGTAAATTTATCACAAAATTGGCACTTATCTTAGTAATAATGTCACAAATTCAATGCATACCTTCCATGAACCTCCCATCCTTAAACCGCTTTGTTCATCACTCTCAACAGTGAGTCACCCCTGAGCTGGGACTAAACTCCACCCAGGTAAAGGGGTTCCTAACCAGGCTAAATTATCATAGACAAAAGGAAAGACTTTGTCTCAGGTGCCAACTCAACTAACATCCTACAGTCCCTCATTCCCCACATGCATGTCCCACCCCAGAAAGTGTGCCCCTTCTCTTCTCTACAGTCCTTCGGTTTCCCCACTTCCTTTATGGGCTTCAGCAACAGGCCAGACAGGAAGCCTCAGAGCACTATAGCTGCAGTTCAACACCTTCAGGAAATCGATTCCCAACAATTCTCTCACCCATAGAGAAATTTCTCATGGGCCTAACAACCNACTAATCTCGCTCCAACTATTATGGCTTCTCTGTAACTTCAAATTCGACCAATTCTAGGTCTGAATTTCTAGAAAATATATTAAAACAATAATATATCACCACTTGGCCGAATTTCTCCATTTTCTCATGAATTTAAGAATAGAAATTGGGGTTTTTCCCCAATTCTGCCCAATTGTTGTTACTTTTTACCATGGACGCTCTACAAACTGAAATTTGGCCACTTTAAAAAAAATTCTCTATGAAACTTCGCTTCAACCCAACTTGTTCAGCCCATCCAAGCTCAGTATTGAAAATTGAATCTTTTATACCATATTGTAGCGTCCCCGACCATCCATGTCGAGCCACGCTATGCTAGAGAATGCTTTATGTTCTCTCTATGGAACATACTATAACATACCCAACATCCAACTGAGCTATGCCACATAAAATTTTCGAACTGCATGCAATTAAAAATATACACACATAGAACTCTTGCGGAAGCATTATATATAAAACATAAACATACAAATACATGTGTAAATACACAGATTAACACTGAAATAACAGTAAACATATACATGCAGCATATACAGGAAATACCCATAAAAATAAACACAGTTATAACCGCAGTTATAAAAATAAGCACGTAAATAACAATGCAACATGTAAATTTATCACAAAATTGGCACTTATCTTAGTAATAATGTCACAAATTGCATGCATACCTTCCATGAACCTCCCATCCTTAAACCGCTTTGTTCATCACTCTCAACAGTGAGTCACCCCTGAGCTAGGACTAAACTCCACCCAGGTAAAGGGGTTCATAACCAGGCTAAATTATCATAGACAAAAGGAAAGACTTTGTCTCAGGTGCCAACTCAACTAACATCCTACAGTCCCTCATTCCCCACATGCATGTCCCACCCCAGGAAGTGTGCCCCTTCTCTTCTCTACAGTCCTTCGGTTTCCCCACTTCCTTTATGGGCTTCAGCAACAGGCCAGACAGGAAGCCTGAGAGCACTATAGCTGCAGTTCAACACCTTCAGGAAATCAATTCCCAACAATTCTCTCACCCATAGAGACATTTCTCATGGGCCTAACAACCCGCCTCTTCAATATCCCATGGGCCTAACAACCCACTTCTTCAGTCCAACTCCCAAGCTAACCAGATACACCAACACAAAATGCTATGTTTACAGGTACAGATACAGTCATGAAGATACGAAGGATATCTCAATGGGTATGTGCATGCTCATGGATGATTGACTGTATGACTTAATGAATCATCACCCGAATGATGGAAAAAGATGGGAAAATGAACTAAGTCCCAACAATATGTATGCATGTCCCCAACTTGACACTTGTCATGTTGGGAGCTACTTTGACCCACTTGTCCCCAACTTTGGAACTTAGGATAAAATAATTATCCATACTTTAGGATTTAAGAAATATTAATATAATATTCATTTTTGGCTTAAGCTCCCTAGCTTAGCCCTTTTCCTTAACTTCTATCCCTCCCTTTCCCTAACTAGTGGAGTTTAGTCCCCCATACTCTTTTATCGTGGTCGGTGTGTGCGTAGTGATGTATTTTATATTAATTATGAAACATTTAAAAATAGGCGCACTGGCCTTTAACATCTAGGCTCTCCAACCTAATCAAAATATAAGCATCCTATCTTATAATAATTGGCTCACCAGCCTATAAAACGTAGCATATAAACAAAAAGGCTCCTTGGCCTCAAAATCGTGTGCACTCAAGTTGTTGCATGTGGTATCTAGGAATGTGCACACTTCATCATTTTACAGTGCAGTACAAGTGCGCACTATGCCATGAAATGTGCATACAAAATATGATATCAAATAGCTCACTAGCTTAAGTACATTTTCATTTACATTGCCATTGGGTTCGTCCTAGGGATATTACAACTACAATATCAATTTGCAGGTCGAAGTTGTTCAAAGGATCCAAAGACTCATACTCTACCAGAGTGGAGGTTGTGTAAATGGTGGTAGTGGTCACATAAGGAATTTGTGATTTAGATCATGATCCAACCAAACAGTAGAGATAGATTGTGAATGAGCTACTAAAGGTGATACATTGTCTTGAGTAACATGTAGTTGAAAACTACAACATGTGAGTGGATGAATGGTAATAATGTATCCTTCATGTGGAAAATCCATCACATGATAGAAAAAATATGCCATAACTTACGTGGGATACACATAATTTCACCTAAGAATAAGGTTGAAGTCAATAGGGGTGATAAAAATTGCTACATCTACTAAGACAATCTTATCACCTAATTGAATGGGAAGATTAGGTACAACTCTTATTGACTCACATGGTCGATCATCAAAGGTTTGCAAATTGGGTGTCATTGTAACATGGATGGGATACCCCAAGCACTAGCAAACAACCATCATAATATAGGGATATACTCTCTCATTAAATATACATTGATGAACACAAAGGTTCTTAACAATGACCCTAATTAGAAAGGGTTGGAGGAAGGAAAACATGGTGACAAAAGGTTGTCCAAGTTGAAGGTCAAGGTCTTAGAATTTGAAGTGGGTATACTTCTAGTCTCCTTATAGTGTGGAATATACTTCTAGTCTCCTTAAGTATAATAGGAAATGGTCCATTAGAAGTGGAATGGGTGCCTCCTCGTCTAGATTATTCCAATCTAGTAGTGAAGTAGACAGGTTGGAAGGACTAGCCACCTGAGTGGTTGAAAATCAAAGAGGTCAAAGGAGAAAAAGCCTTGAGGTTAGAAGGAATGGGTTCATAATGAGGGATGGTTTGTTACAAGGTAGAAGAAGGGGTTTACTACAACCAATACCAATACCTCATTTAACTACAACCATAATTTTAGATCACCATTTAGGCCCAAATGGACGTGTTTTGACCAAATTTAGGTGCAATCCCTGGAATTTTTTGCACCCACTAAGGATCCCATAGTTGATTACATTTAGAAGATAAATCAGTGTTAAATTTGGCATAGATGGCGCCTACTTTAGCACCAACTGATATGTCAAACCTAAAAAACAAATAAACCTCCGGGAAAGGGGATGAAAATGTCATTTTGGAGGGGAAGAATTACAAAAACACGAATTGGGTGTTTGATAGGGCGAATAGATAAAGAGTGTGACATGTCCAACTGAATTCCCTTCTACATTTCGACTCCAACACAATTTGGGTGTTTTCCAAGATGAATGGAGATAGAATGTGACCAATGCAAGTGAATTTCCTACTACATTTTGACTCCAACACGATTTGGGTGTTTCTTAGGGTGAGAGGAGATAGGTTTTGACCATATCAACTCACTTTCAAATTAAAATTGGACTCTAGCATGATTTGGGTTTTTCCTAGGGCGAAGGGAGATAGGGCATGACCATACCAACTCATTTTCAAACTAGATTTGGACTCCAACACGATTTGGGTATTTCCTAGGGAGAACAGAGATAGGGTGCGACCAAAGGATGATTTGGGGGTTTCCTAAGGGTGAACTAAGATTTCAGGTAAAAACATTATCAAATTTCACAATTAAACCTCTTGATCTATAAATTTCCTCATGTTTTATTGTTTATCTGAGTTTAACATTTGCTTATCCTTGTTAGAATAGGAACAAAAAGAACATGAAGAAGAGAGAAGAAATAAGCACCTTCAAAAATTGTGACCAAGTCCACTTGCCCAATCGTGATAGAAGGGATTTTCCCTAGCTTGCTTAAAATGTCAAGTAGAGGGAAGGAAGAAAATTCTATCCATAATGAGTTAAGTCCTTGTCAATTTATAGATTTTTAATTGTCTCAATTTTTTTATTTTATTTTTTGTTATTTGTTTTTTATTGAAAATTTTAACACAAAAAAATTATTTTATATATCTAGGGACATGAAACTGACCAGGAGAAAGATGCCTTGGATTCAATATTAGGGATGGAGGTTGTAAAAAAACTTGATGGTGTAGACTTGAAAACGCTTGCAAAATACATAGAAAAATGATCCACTAAGACCCCTGAAACATTGCAAGCAAATCAACCTTGTGAAAGGGAATCAATTGATTCCCCAAACACTCCTGGATCGAGCAAAAAATAAAGGAGGAAATCATTGACGATGACCTCTAAGAATATGGAATAGAGAGTGGATACGTCCAATGTCAAATCCACTCCTAGGACCCAAACTTTGTCCAACATGCCATGTTTTGGAACTTGCATTTGGAACTATGATACAAGGATAGAATACGACATGGTTTTAGGCAAAATCAGAATGTCATATGTAAGGATGGTTTTTGTGAACAAGTTGAAGGGATCATGCCTTCAATGGTTTAAATATCATCTCCATTTGGTGTTCTCAAAGATACCAATGCACCTGCATAAAGTTGTAATTCATGACATGGAGTCTGAATTTGGCGTAGGTTGGTCAGTAAAAAAGGTGAAAAGACAAATGTCTCAGAATTGCAAGAGATTTAGGTGCAACCAAACAAAGAAAATAAAAAAACTCCCTCCTGAGCTAAGGCTAAAAAAAAAAGGCCAATTGATTTCAGTATAAAAGTATGGAAAGAACTTGTAAAATCGTATGAGTAGTCGGATGCACAAAGGAAGTCCAGTGAGGAGAGTGTCCGGGTATTTCAATTTTCTCATAATATTATATCAAATTTCTTAAACGTTTTTTATATTTTATTTGTGCATAGTTCAATTGACTTACTTTATGTTTCAGGACAAATCCTACAAATCTAGGCTTGCAAAACTCCAAGCCACACATCATAGTGGCCAAAAATGTTTACAAGCCTTGATGTATATATTTATTATGTGAATTTATTTTTTTTCCTAGAAAAAAGCAAATGATTACATATTTATTAGTTTAACTAGTCCATGTGCCATGTTTTGAGAGGAGGAAAAATATGGTCAGCATCCAACACATTTTGAAAACAAAATGTTACAAAATAAAAAGCGGATCGACTTTGTAATATGGATGGAGAACGAGGTATCAATAGTATTGAAGGATCCCTTTCCTTGTTTTTCCCTATTTTTTTTCAATGCCTCCCTATTTGGGAATCCTTGTCCTTTATTTCCTTTGAATATTATAAACTTGTGGAATGTTCCTTTCAATTTATGGAGTTTTGAAATACTAGCCCTTGTTTTGTGGCTCCTGATAACAAACATAATTTTCCTAGCAGGGTTTTTCCCCTTTCGTTTAATTTATTTATATTTGTTTATTATTTGGATAAGTTGGATTCTCGTACAACATTCATAGGGCCCTGTTTCCCTTGGACCTTCTCTAACATAGGTGCATTTCATTAATGGATGGGTGATAACTTCATCATCCATCTTACAAAGTGAACACATGCCAGGCCCTTGGTTACTTATCCTTTGCAAATGATCTCAAAGAAGTAACTTGTCTCTCAACACCAGCCACATATAAACGTGTGTCTTCATAGGAGCTCCAATATTCCAAAGGGGCTTCCACCACAATGATTTTTTCTTATTCTACATTACATAACATAGTTTTGTACCATAGATTTTCAAACTATTATCTTAGAATAGGATTCTTGGACCAAACCAAAATATATTCCTCCTCCCTAATCCTTACATGAATATGAGATAAAGTTCCACATAACATTTCAATTGTGACACATTCTCTCTTGCAAATCCAAAGAATACCAATACCACACCATACCATACCAATACCATACTATACCATACCAATACCATACCATTTCATAACAATATCAATACCATACCAATACCATACCATTGCATACTAATACCAATACCATTGCATACCATTGCATGGAAATGGTATGCATTGGAAATGATATGCATACCAATGCCATACCAATACCAATACCAATACCATACCAATATCAATACTATACTATACCATACCATACCATACCATACCAATACCAATACCATACTATACCATAACAATACCAATACCAATACCATACCATACCATATCAATACCAATACCAATACCAATACCAATACCAATACCAATACCATGCCATACCAATACCAATCCCATACCATACCAATAYCAATACCAATACTAATACCATACCAATACCATACCATTGCATACCAATACTAATACCATTGCATGGAAATGGTATGCAATGTAAATGATATCCATACCAATACCAATACCATTGCATGGCAATGGTATGCATTGGTAATGATATGCATACCAATACCATACCAATACCAATACCAATACCAATATCAATACCAATATCAATACCATACCAATACCAATAACATTCCAATACCAATACCATACGAATACTATACCATGCCAATACCAATATCCATTGCCAATACCAATACCAAAACCAAAACCAATACTAATATGCATTACCAATACCCTTATGCCTTTCTGGTACCAATACCAATACCATACCATGCAATGCCATACCAATACCAATATCATACCATACCAATACCAATACCATTGCATACCATTACATGGAAATGGTATGAATTAGCAATGATATGAATACCAATACCATATCATACCATACCATATGAATACCAATACCATTGGAAATTATATGAATACCAATACCATACCATACCATACCAATACCACAGCAATACAATACCATACCAATACCAATGCCAATACCAATACCATACCATTGCATACCAACAACAATACCAATACCAATACCAATACCATTGCATAAAAATGGTATGCATTGACAATGATACACATACCAATACCAGACCAATACCAATACCAATACCATTGCATGGAAAAGGTATGCATTGGTGATGATATGCATACCAATACCAATACCAATACCAATACCAATACCATACCATACCATACCATACCATACCAATACCAATACCATATCAATACCAATATGCATTTCCAATACCAATACCATACCATGCCAATGCCAATGCCATTGCATGGAAATGGTATGCATTGGCAATGATATGCATACCAATACCATACCAATACCAATACCAATACCAATACCATACCATACCATACCATACCAATACCATAACAATACCAATATGCATTTCCAATACTACCAATACCAATACCAATACCAAAATGCATTGCCAATACCAAAACTAATACAAATATACATTACCAATACCAATACCAATATGCATTCTCAATACCCTTATGCCTTGCCAATACCAATACCAATACCATACCATACCATACCAATACCAATACCTATAACATACCATACCATACCATGCCATACCAATACCAATACCAATCCCATACCATACCAATACTAATACCATAACATTTCAAAGGGTTGTCTAAACACTTATAACAGCAACAAATTGACAATGATGACAGCAGTAAACTATTCTAGAAAAGGTACTTTTTAAAGGCAATAACACGTACAATTTTGGCATCAAATGATGGTAACTTACCTAGTACAATTTTCTGGGCAGTTCTCTTGTTACTATAGGTTGTTAGGGATGTAAACAGTGACTGTAAAAGTAATGATAATAGCAGCAACATCTTCAGAAATGCACTTAGAATAAAAAAAATAAGTAGTTCAAGGCCTTAGGGTGACAGTGCCTAGGCTTGTGCAAATTATGGGTTAGTCTAGTTAGTTAGTAGGCTAGTTAGGGATGCAAAACAAGGGTTGTAGAAGCAGCAAGCTTTAAGAGTTAGTATTCTAGGCTAGGTCGGTGATTAGGTTAGATCAGTAGGGTATCAAGTAGAAGAAGAAGTTTGGAGTTTTTTCAAGGATATGAGGTGAGAAACTAGTGCCTTCTTGGGTGATGGAGTCAAGCTAGCAGCTCCCTCTTTTAGGGTTGTAAACAAATGATAATACTCAAATCCAAGAGGAATGAGTCTCAAAAGAGTAGCTCCTTAAGTCTCCCTAGATCCTCAAGCTTGGAGGAGAGATTTTATAGGCCCTAGTGTCCCCTTCTTCTTGGATGTTTTAGGATTCAAAATACTTAGCAACAATAATTGATCAATAGTTCCAAGGTGCTAGCACTTTAGGGCCTTGGAACTTATACAATTACTAGAACAATATTATGAATCTTAGCAAATAAAAAGTGAAGAAGTAGCACCTTAATTCCTTCACTTCTAGCATTCATTAGGAATACAATTTCATAATCTTATATGAGCAAATAAAACCATACAATTAACCATTCAACTAGATGAAAAAAAATGTATATTTTACTTACTTGCACCAAGAATAATCATGCAAAAGAAGACTAGATTGCCAAAACACTTCACAAGATTTGATCCAAGTTGCAAAAATGTACCTCTAAGAGAGTAGTGCCTCTATAACATACCCACTACCTATTTCAAACTTTTTCGGTCCTCTGTCGGACTCGAACCCCTAAATAACCATGGAGGCCCAGTGTAAGCTGGCTCCTTCTCTCTCCTTCTCCATTCCCACGTGAATGAGGGTTGTATTCACTGTTCAATTTGAACGCAACGTCATTTGTATTTCGCACTTCGGCGCTACAGTAAGACCCAAACATTCTATTCTGCAACCGTCGAACCCTGACAGGGCTAGCAACCAGCCAATGGGTTCGAATCTCAACGGGAGTAGAGAACCACCAATGAGAAAAAGCCCCGTTGTGAATTTAGGTGTAATATAGGTGGCGAGAGGGAAACGCGACACGGTGGTTGTCATGACAGGGAGGGGTCCCACTTCACACGTCTCACTATTCTAGACCCCCCCCCACTAAAGGCAGAATGGAAAGGGGGGTCCGGAATCCGCCTAAGCATCATTGATCATGTTGACTTAATATCAATCGTTAGAGAGTTGCGTGTCCAATTCTGGACCCCCCCCTTACCGCGAAAGGCATAACAGCAAGGGGGCTCTGGAATGGAACCTCAGTCGTCGATCTGGACAGGTGAATTCTGGTCATCCAGATCTGCTCTCCACTTATCCTAAAGCATAACCACGTTCTGGTTTAACTTAACATCTTGTTCCCACATCTAACGGTCATTACGGATCCAGAGATCCTCTGAAAGAATCTCCTCCATCCATTGAGGTTTCGAATATCACAACGTTGGAATACATAAACATTGTTGTCCTCGAAATCCCCGATATCCCGATATGATGTCAGCTTCCACTAGTCCCCTGGACTAGACCTTTTGGTCCACATGGCCTCCCTCTATATGACCGCAGTCATATCCTTTCATCGGGGTTTTGGGGTTTGCAATGTAAAAATACATTCACCCTCGGAACTCGCGATTCTCCAATTCCCGACTCCTCGAGATCTCCCGACACGTGTCCCAAAATAATGGGCGGTTCTGATCTCGTCAGAATATCGCGCTTCGCGACTTCGCATCTTTTTTTTCCAAGATCACGGGCTTCAAACTACAAAACCCTGATACACGATGCTACGTGTAGATCCGACGGTTCTCCTGTGACCCAGATCCAACGGCTACCTTATTCCTCGCTCCTCGCATCTTGCGACTTGGAGTACCAAATGCTTGGACCCTTACCCTACGAACCTCTGAGTTCATGAGATCCCTGGATCTCTGTCACCTGTCCTCCTCGGATGGATGGCTCTGATCCTCTCGTGGCTTCTCCATTCGTGACTTGGAGCATCCAACTTTTGGACTCCTACCTCGCGAACTTCCGAGTTCACAAGTTCCCTGGATCTCTACCACCTGTCCTCCTTGGATGGATGGCTCTGATCCTCTCGTGGCTTCCCCATTCGTGAATTGGAGCATCCAAATTTTGGACTCCTACCTCACGAACCTCTGAGTGCACGAGTTCCCTGGATCTATGCCACCTGTCCTCCTCAAATGGACGGCTCTGATCCTTTTTTCCCCTATTCACGAGGCTTAACCCTTGTCTATCTCCCTATAGATCTAACGACTGTTGGGATTCCTAGCTAAGATCTGACGATTCAGATCGGTCCCGATGCCATGCCCTTTTCTACTGTTCTTTGGACGTGGAAAAATCAATGGTCCAAATGTTCTCATGGAGCCTGGGGGTC
>JZKD02S2018511.1:486864-507811 GCA_000966675.3 Picea glauca | reverse complement strand
AATCAATAGTATATCATCAAACAAAACAATATCATCATAAATGAAACAACTCAAATACCCCACTCCCTGACTCAATCCGGAGTCCAAGGGAGTTCCACAGATGCCTCTGCATCCTTTAGGTCGGACACCCTGCACACTCAAAGAAACTGAGTCAGCAGCACCTGTCTACACCAAGGTAGTAAAAACATCCTGTCATATAACTCAAAGCATCATAATGAAAGAAAAGTTTTATCATCATATAAATCCAGATCACTTGCGGGCAAGTGTCCTCAAAGAATAAGTTTGGTATGTGCGCCAGAGCGGGATGTTACAACAAGGAAGAAGAGGTGAGCAAAAGAGCCTCCAAAAATTTTGGTCCTTAAGCAAAAAACGAGAATAGTTCTTCCAAAATCACACCAACAACAGAAAATAAAACAGCCACAAGAATAAAGAGGAAACAGGTGGACCACCTGGACGGTGAATTTAAGAAAATCAAACCATCCACCTTTGACAGAGAATCCAAGATAGGGGAGGAGGCTGAAGCATGGTTACTGGTCAAAAAAAAATATTTCCAGATTTACAACTATTCCAGCAACATGAAGGTCAAAATGGCCATTTATAACCTGAAAGGAAAGGCGAGTATATGGTGGCAGAACTTGAAGTTGGCCAAGGGCTTAACATAAAAATAGATGGAATGGTCGGATTTCAAGAAATACTTTAAGAAACAGTATTTATTAGAAAGTTATCATGAGAGAAAGACCAAAGAATTTTATGAGCTAAGACTCGACCAAATGACCATGGATGACCTGATAAACAAATTTATTGAGTTATTAATATTTGTGCCTTATATCAGGGAAGACAAATTAAAAGTCTAATGGTTCTTAAGTTGTTTACCAGAGTCCTATAAGGAAAGAATTGAATTTGACAACCCCAAGACCTTAATCAAAGTTTTTAGAAAGGCTAGGATGTGATATGACCAATAAAAAAAACGGTCTGAACTTCCCAAGGCTTGAAAAGATAAGAAATAGGACCAAATGAATCAATAGAAGAAGGGAGTCCAACCAACCCCTTTCTGAAATGCGACAAATAATTTCCCAAGGAAATATTTTCAATCCAATAATCAGAACACCCAAGGGGGTGGGATACCACTTAATCTAGGAACCAAGACGTTTGGGGACAACCCCATGGAACATTTAAAATGTTGGGAGTGTGGAGAACCTCACTTAAGGAGGAACTGTCCACGTTTAACTTCTATAGCAAGGACCACAGTTCACAACCTACAAGAGGAATCTACAGTAGGAGACATGGGCAAAAGCATACATAGGATCAATGCAACGATGGATGGCCAACAAGTTGATCACCAATCCACTATAGTGGAAGTTGAAGGTGAAGTTAATAATAATCGTATTTCTATTTTAATTAATATAGGAGCTACTTTGAGTTATGTTACTCCTAGTTTAGTTGATTCAAACAATCTTAAAAAAGTAAAGCACACTAAATCCTGGTTATACAGCTAGCAACAAAGACAAAAAGGAAAGTAACAGATTTCATTTCTGATTGTGAAATCAACTTAGATGGTCAAAATACAAAGTTAAATTTGAATATTCTACCATTAGGGTTGTATGATATAATTATTGGAATGGACTGATTAGAGAAGCATCAAGACATTTTAGATTGTTATGAAAAATCACTTACTTACAGAGACGAAAACAACACAGTTAGTACAGTACAAGGCATCAGAAAACCAATCTTACGTAGATTTCAACAATATAGTTTAAGAAGTGCATGAATAAAGGTTGTCAGATTTATGCTATTCAAGTGACAAATCTATTGGAAAAAGAAAGTAAACCCAACCTAGAAGATTTTACCGTCCTACATGAATTTAGAGATTTATTTGTAGACGAAATAATAGAACTGCCCCCAAGAAGAGAGATAGATTTCTCTATCGATTTGCTTCTTGGATCAACCCCTATATCTAAGGAACCCTACATGATGAGTTTACCTGAATTGACAGAACTAAAAATTCAACTACAAGAACTGTTTGACAATGAATACATTAGATCAAGTGTCTCACCTTGGGGAGCACCAGTCCTTTTTGTTAAAAAGAAAGACGAAACTTTAAGATTATGTATTGATTATCGACAGTTAAACAAAATTTTTGTTAAGAACAAATATCCCCTACCCAAAATCAATGATCTGTTTGACTAAGTAGGAGGGGAAAATATTTTTTCTAAGATAGATTTAACAACTGGTTATCACTAGGTCAGAATAAAGGATGAAGACATAACTAAAACAAAGTTTAGAATGAGATATGGACATTATGAGTTTGTTGTTATTCCATTTGGTCTCACTAATGCACCAACAACATTTATGTTTTTAATGAATAGCATTTTCAGTCAATATTTGGATAAGTTTGTGTTGGTATTTATTGATGACATTCTAGTGTATTCGAAAATGAAAGAAGAACATGAAGAACATCTAAAGATAGTATTGCAGACACTAAGAAAACACCAGCTTTATGCAAAATTTGACAAATGTGACTTCTACGAATAGAGAATACAGTACCTAGGACATGTAATATCTGAAGAAGGTATTGCAGTTGACCCCGAGAAGATAAGAACCATCATGGAATGGCATATCCCTAAGGATGTGGTGAACATCCGGTCATTTATGGAAATTACCGGTTACTACCACAAATTTATTGAGGGATTCTCCAAGATTGCACACCCAATCAAATCCCTACAGAAAAAGGGGAACAAGTTTATTTGGTTGCAAAAATGTCAAGACATTTTTAATAAGTTGAAAGAATTGTTAACAACCGCACCTATTTTAAGCGTAGAATACACTGATAAAGACTTTACAGTCTGCGTGGATGCGAGCAAATAAGGTTTGGGAGGTGTCCTAACTCTAGAAGGGCATGTTATTTGTCACAATTCATGAAAACTAAAAGAGTATGAACGAAACTACGTCACACATGACCTGGAATTAGTAGCGGTAATTCATGCATTAAAAATGTGGAGACACTATATAATGGGCATAAAATTTTTGTTGTTAACTGATAATAGTGGTGTGAAATTCTTATTCAGTCAACCAGATCTTAATGTAAGGAAAGCAAGATGGCTGGCCTTCTTGAGCGAATTCGATTTTGAGGTAAGACACATCAAGGGTAAGGGAAAAAAAGTGGCAGATGCCTTAAGTAGAAGAAGTCATGGGTTTTTTGAGATTAATATTAGTAGGGCAGAAAGCGATATTGAACAAAGGATAAAATATGCAAGTGTTAATGACAAAAAATACATCAAAACAGTGGTAGATTTACAAAATAATGCAGAAAATTTAGATATAATAGATCTGAGTTTGGACATAAATGAATTACTAAGATTCAAAAACAGGTTGTACATACTAGATTATGCTGAATTAAAGCTAACAATTTTGGATGATGTACACAAGAAGCCATATTTTTTTCATTCAAGATACCATAAAATGGTAATAGGATTGAGGAAGATGTTTTATTGCCCTAAAATGAAAGGTGGGACATCAGAATACATATCTAAGTGCCTATATTGTCAACAAGTAAAGGCTGAAAACCAGCACCCAACTGGCCTATTAAAGCCTCTACCTATACCAGAATGGAAGTGGGAGACTATCTCACTAGATTTTATCACAGGTTTGCCTAAAACTCAAAAACAGAATGATTCAATTATGGTAGTAACTGATAAACTTAACAAGTTTACACATTTTATTCCTATGAAATCTACTTATAAAACTATTAACATCGCTGAAATATTTATGAAGGAAATTTTTATACCGCATGGTATGCCTAAAATGGTGATTTCGGATAGAGATTTCAAATTTACATCAACATTTTGGAAATAATTGTTTGCAGGGTTGAATACAAATTTGAATTTTAGCACAAGCTACCATCCACAAACGGATGGGAAAAATGAATGAATGAACCAGATTGTGGAAGATATGGTACGAATGTACGTAAGGATGAAACCAACTAAGTAGGAGGAATAAGTTCACTTAGCGGAATTTACGTACAATAATGGTTATCATACATCGACTAAGATGAGCCCCTTCGAAGTACTGTACGACAGAAAGTGTAAAACTCTTATTAGATGAGATAACCAAGTTGATAGACTCATGGTGGCACCAAAAAGTCTCCAGGAAATGGAGAAAACGATAAGAAAAGTACAACAGAATTTAAAGGAGGCACGGGACAGAGAGAAAAGCTATGCATATCTGAAAAGAAGGAACCAAGAATTTCAAGTTAGAGACCACATGTATTTAAAATTCAAAGAAAGAATAAGTTCATTAAATCTAGGAAATTGTTCAAATTTGGCACCCAGGTTTTGTGGCCCCTTCAAAATCTTAGCTCGAATTCGACCTGTGGCATATCAGCTTGCACTTCCTGCAAATTTAAAAGTTCATAATGTTTTTCATATTTCTTTGTTAAAACAATATGTTCATGATCCTACTAACATTATTGATTGGAACATGGTGCAAGTGGAACCAGAAGGCGAGTTCCAAGTGGAACCTCTATGCATTCTGGATAGGAAATAAACAGTACTATGGAATAGAGCCATCACCCAGGAAAAATTGCAATCGAAGCACTTTAGTCCTGAGGAGGCTACTTGGGAATTGGAGGAAGATTTGCAAAAATATTATCCAAACCTTTTCCGAGAAAGGAACGAACACTAAGAACGGTGTTGTACCGTAGGGGGAGAGAATGTAATATCCCCCAAAATAATTAATTATTAAAGTGTGTATACACTTAGGAATTTATTTTAGTTTTTGGCAATTTCGTATTTGGAAAATTATTGCCATTTATGGCAATTCTGAATTTGGAATTTGATTAATTGTAATTAATTATTGTGATTGTTGGGAAAATATTTGATTTGCCCAACCAACTCTTTGAATATGACACATGTAAAAGAAAAATATTTTTATATTAATTGTTGAAGGAAAAATGGAACAACCAGTTTGAAATCAGTTGACCATGACTCCATGAGTGGGGAACATACTTGAACTACCTCAATGCTGAATTTTGCAAGTGGAAAATGAGGAATTTGGCCACTAGCAGCCCTTGAAAATTAGAGATTTGTAAATCTGTGAAAATTCCCAAAGGGGGGAAAAGACCTAGGCACAAAATGTTTTTTGATATACAACATATGGGAGGAGGTAGGATGTTGTTGAGTATGTTGGATAAAGGATATCACTTTTTCTTATGAAAACTGTTTTGAGTGTGACGTAAGGGGATTTATGATCTGAAAGAGGACTGTAGTGAAAGAGGATAATTGGAATTCTCCCTTATGAACTCATGGTCAGACTAGGGGGTGAACGGAGCAAGTAGTTTGGTTGTTCTATTCTATGGTTGGGTGGAACATGGTTGTTTCATTTGTTGTCCCAACACTTTATTCAGATATGCACATCTACTTGTTTCCTTGTTGAATGTGTTGTTGATTAATAGTTGGTAGAATGAAATGGAATTATATGATAACTCTTTACAGGTTGATTTTATTCATTGAGTAAATATAAGAAAGTTATTTTGAATTTCTAACTTTTAATGGAGTTGAGTCATATATATATATATATATATATATATATATATATATATATATATATAGATAGTACTATTATGTATATGTTTTACTAGGCATACAAAATGTTAGAACTGTTAGTTGTATTCTGGAAAATTATAAGAATATTCAAGATGACTGTGTGTATTCCATATAATCACATAGATGTATTTATGTACATAAATATACATGCAGTATACCATATTAGTTTCTATACAAGTATCATATAATGAAGATAAAGTAAGTAACAATCCTCCTTTAAAGAAAAATTACATTAGTTATATGTGATGGTACATATACAAAACAAAGATTCAATATTCTACATAACACATGCTATCATAGTTGTGTAATCATGGGATTGTATTAAATATAAGTTTTCCCTTTAAATATATTTATTACATTAAAGAATTTAAATACATGTAACCAATTTATCCTTGGAACCCTGGTTCAAAGCTATCATAATAGAGTACCCTAGGGTGGAACCATGTACCACTATAAACAAAACCTAGGAAGTTATTTTTAAACATAGATAGTTGGAACTCGAATACCTTTCGAGTGAGGTGATCTCGTGGATCCATTTTATCGAAAAAATTTAAGTCCTGCAAGGGGAAAAATCAAGAATTAGTAAAACATTGTTAAAAGAAAACAACAAGAGTAAATATTGAAGATTCAATACATGAACAATACTTAGCTTGATATTGGGCGTGGGTGCATTTTTCCATCGGCGTTGCTGAGAAAAATGTCCACAGTCCGAAAGGGAGGAGTGGACCCATAAATGTCTGATGGGTACCCTTTGCAAGTAAACAGGGGTCCCATCATTAGTTTTGTAACCGAAGAGAATTAACAAATTGCTACAGAATGTAAACAAGCATATAGAACATTGATAAACATGTAATACATTTCATAACCAGATATATAAAGTTCGCACAGTATAAATCGTGTCCCACAGAGGTGTTATTTCCCAATTCAAGACTGCAGATAGGGTTGCAGGACACTTCTATCATAATCATTAAACTTACGAATTGGTGATAAAGAAAACACAGACAAGAACCCAAGCATAAAACAAAACCTAAAATATGATTTTTCGAGCCTACTGTAATATTTCTTTTCCACCACCAATAATTTATCCCGTGGAAGAGAATTCAATGTATACTAACTATTTTAGTTATACAAAAGAAGTGTAAATATACATCTTAAACACAACTTTCAGGAATAGTAAATTTAGGGTAAATTCTACACCCAAAGTATAAACTCTGAGGAATGTAATTATTTAGAACAAGAGAGGTCTTATGACCTTAAATTTTTCCTATATTAATTATGTGAGGCATGAATAGGAAGGTATTACAGGTCTGTTACTACATACGCGTATTTTAAGAAAGGAAATCTCGTTACAAACAAAAGGGACATTTCCTTTATGATTATACACCGTGAATTTATTTAAAACGAAAATAAATCACAGTAAGTCCAGAGAGGTGTCGCTCAGACATTCATGAAAAACCCTAAATACCTTACAAATGTAAGAGATATTTACGACATAATACATAGGAAATAACGAGATATAATTTACACATACAGGACGCCACAAGTGGGTTTAAGAATCACTGTAGAAAACACACACAATATTTAACCACAAGAGTTTCGGGGATAGGTATGTTGTGAATAGTTTAAGACACAATAAAGACATAGACAATCAAGAGAAGAGAAAGGTCCCGGTATAACTTCTTGCAAATAAAACCCCAATTTTTATTACCAAACCACTATTGAACCAGAAACATAAAATCTCATGTATAAGATTTAGACCAGTCCCTAATGAAAATATTGAATAGAGGGTGGTCACACTCGCGGTATCATAAACCGCCACGAATTGGGAATATACTGTACACGTAGTGTGGATGGAATTATTTCAGAGTTTAGTTGACAACAAAAGATGAATCTCAATCGGGAACCATAAGGAACAGTTGCAGAGACAATCACAAATACAACTAATCCTTTCCGAACTACCACTTTTACTACAGATAAATTAAGGGATAGAGTTTGTTGTAGACTTACCTGGTAGAGGAGGAAACCAGATGGTCGTGTACCTGTTTCTTTATTTACTCAGAGTAGGATCCTCCATGTTTCCAGTCTTACACATAAAGAGAAGATTTGCAGGGTTAACATTGGGTGTTTTTCTTCCAAATGCATAGGGCCAAAGGTAAATGAGACATTAGCTACCCAGGGAGCCTTCGTATTACAGAGTAATTGCGAGGGGATGTTTTGGTACGCTAGCCATGTGAACAAACATTCATGGCATACCCACATTGGTCATGAGAACCTAGATCCACTACAGTGAAAAACCCTCATAACTTTCACCCTGAGAATTTAATGTTATTTACGGGCATGTCTTAACTGCGCATTCAACCGAGCCCATAACACTGTTAGTGCTAATTCTTTTCACTAAGATGAGAAAGTTTCATTTTGGACAATAAGTATTAGCGTTATGACATGTCAAGCATGATGGGATTCCAAACCTCAATGCTAAACATCGTTATTTCGATCAACCCTGTCATTATACAACTGGTGTATGCTAAGTCCATTTAATTACTATGTTAAAGTCTCAACGAAAAACTAGAAAGGACGTCCACTACACGTAACAGTTAAAATGTACATACAATAAGGGTATAATTTGTATGTTAAGTCCATTTAGGGTACAACTGGTGTATGCTAAGTCCATTTAATTACTATGTTAAAGTCTCAACGAAAAACTAGAAAGGACGTCCACTACATGTAACAGTTAAAATGTACATACAGTAAGGGTATAATTTGTTGCAAGTAGACCTGTATATAGACATATGTGAATAATTCTAAACACTTCAGGTAAGGTATACGATAACTCATATATATAAACTCAAGAAAATATGTTGCCTTATATGACTATGGATATAAGAACTATATATATATATATATATATATATATATATATATATATATATATATGGTAAGGTTTGTATATCTAAACAACAACGATTAAACAATTCTTGATACATGGAATATAAGGATATAATAAAGAGAAGGAGACTTAAATGTACGGGATTGTTGTAATAAGTTTGAAGTACTCCTTCATTGGATATAAAGTGGAGAGTACTAAGACTTGTTTAAAGGTGGAGCTTTAGTATACACTTTTGTGGATCCCTTTGATAAAGGTAGAAACCATGTTAGGCTAGAGTTACTTTACACTTTATGAACCTAACTAGATCACAGTTTCATGGATAGTCTAAAACTTAACCTATTATTGCAAGTGTTATCACATGTACTGAATTACTATAATAGGCATGACTTCATGGAAAGGTTAACCACCTTGTTTGAGTCGCTTGTAACTACGAATAAACATATGTCATATTCTGAACCGGCGATTATAGTTTTAAACCAATCAAGTATAACATAGTAAAGAAGTTTTAATGCACCTAGCAATTTTTTTTTGATTTGGTAAATTTGGGGTACATTACATCTTGGGCCTGGGAGTGCCAGAATCAGATTGAACCATGGAGATAATAATTTTTGGGTAATTCGACACCACTAATTCAATGGTGTTGTCTATTTTCTGATCTGAGAAAATTTTCTACAGCTTGATTCCAGAATGAGGTATACTTATGTATTTTTCCAAATTCTTTTGCTAAGTTAATAAAAAGGCCTATCCATTTGAGAGAAGGACTCGGAAACGTAGACTACCAGGGACAAACTCCGTTATAAAGTTTTTTCTGCTCATACTTGATGATTATTTCTATTCATTACTGATTTTTTCATTATTTAATGGTGCACTATAATTTATTCTCATTTAATGCAATTCTTTATAAGTCACTTCGATGAAAAGATCCCAGATCATGTTGGTATTAGTGCCTTCATATTTAACTTGATTTGTTGAGTGTGAATGCTTACTAGGGCCAAGCATAAACATGGTGAAGGAACTCTTAAGACTTTCAATCCTGAAGTTGTCTGTGCATCCTAAAGGAAGAAAATGGTAGAAGAGGACAAGTGTGATGAATAGGAGAAAACCTTCCATATGCTCTTTTATCGCATGTCAGAAATGGTCAAATGAATGTATGGAGACTACGAGAAGAGGATGAAGAAGAAAGGGAAGAAAAAGGAAGCACATATTAATGATGATGCTTCGGTAAATGAAGGGGCTAGAGGAGACCCTCCTGAGCCTCCATCTTCACTGTCAAGTTCTAGTTATTCCTCCCATGAGAATTCTCATCATTCTCATAATTCTAGCCATAAATCCTCTTTTAAGAAACCATTATTAAAGATTGATGTAAAATTTTCTTTACTATGTTTCATGGAGATGCTAATCCTGAGAAGCTAGATAATTGGATCTGGCAGGTTGAAGTATATTGGCGTGTTCAACATATTGTTGAAGAGTAAGTTAAAGTGAAATTGGATTCTCTTCAATTGGAAGGCAGTGCTCTCGTATGGTGGGAGAGAAAACTTCATGACAAGATTAAATGTGGTAATCTTCTTTCCTCATGGTAGGAATTTAAATCAATGATAAGGAAACAATTTTATCCATTGGATTATTTAAATAAAGAAATTTATTTACTATACAAAGTTTCACAAAATAATTTAAGAAGAAATCTCTTCCATTAAACATTTCTTTGGATTATTATAAAACTTTAATGAAGTATATTGGCAGACTTCAAAGTTATATTCGTCATACTTTGCTATTGTTTAACCTCACCAGTCTTGACAAAGTTTGTGTGAAAGCCACTCACCTTGAGAACAAGGGAAAGAATGTTCTGTTGGTTAATGTTGGTTGTCATTGATGTCAACCCTTGAAGACAACCCCGTAGCACAAAGGTTTGGGTAATGAACCCAAGACTATTTTATGTAAAGATGACTCATTATTGTTTTTTCATGATTGATAAGAAGTAAATATGGATTAACTCCAAAGTGGTCCCCTTATGGTGAAATCCCTCATGAAAAGACACTTTGTGGAGTGATAGAACCCATGCTTAATTGTGGAATAATGATATGAAGTACAATTAATTTTTCATTGAATCTATCCTAGACGGGTAATGCTTGTCATGCCATTTATGGTGGTATGTGGAACGTCGCATAACTCCTCATGGTTAGAGAGTTATGACCATATGAAGTAGGAGAACCACTCACGATTCTTATAGAAGCCCCCAAGGGTCAAAGTTCTTTGCAAAAGAATTTATTTTAAATGAAGAAGCCCTAAAATAAGGAAGTGTAATGCTACATGAAGATATAAATAAGAGGCAAAGCTCACTCATTAAGAACACACTTGTACATATTGTATATCTATTTTATTGTGTAAAGCTTATTGTAAATACTTGTGGATACATCTGAAGCGACGAACGTCTGAGGTAGCATGAAGTGTTGATGACGAAATTCTCAGAATTACAACAAATTCAAAAACCCTATTTTCTGAGGCGTATGCAGGTTGTCTGTGTATAGGGTGAGTACATGTATGCCGACTAGTTGTGTATAAGGTGCGTACGTACACGGGTTGGCTAGCTGTGTATAGGGTGAGTACATGTACGCGGTTTGTTTGTGCATAGGGTGCATACATACACTGGTTGGTTGTGTACAGGGTGAGTACATGTTGGTAAAGACATGGAAACTTGAGAAGATGAAGATGAAGAGGTTCTAGATTATGATATCAAGCTCCAAGAAGGTTTAAAGTGCTCAGATATATAAGATCCATCCATTGTTTCAAACAATATGTCATTATTTCTATGAATAGTTGGATTTTGATGTATGCATGAAGAGTGACAATGGAGATTTGAGAATTCTCCCTAGAGATATTGGTGTCTACATGGGATCTTCTGTATAAGTTAGATATACAGAAATACAGTGCTGGTATATTTATCATTGATACTTCTTGTTGAGGCACATCTTGTATTTCTTGGCATATGGCTAAGGGTTTTTATGGTACATGGTTGAGATCTTTTATTTGTGTATGAGGATGCATGCTCAGGGTACAGTTACAGTCTGTATACAGTGACAGATTATAGATCTATGTGAAAGAAGTTACAAAGGATCAAAAGTTTTTCAAGTGAAAGGAAACCCTAGTTTTAGAAGGCATACACGGGCTGCATAACAGTTAGGGTGCGTACATACATGAGTTGCATAACATATAGGGCATGTACATATGTGGACTATAGTATTATAGGTCATGTATCTGTTGTATTTTTGTAGATACACATTCAGCTCAAGTACAAATTGATTACAGGGTAGTTTTACAGATTGGATACAGGTCAGTGGTACAGGTTGATACAGTTGTACATCATTATATCTCATAGTGATAGGTTGACAGTGGTTTCATCATTCTACTTATACTTTAGGGCAATTGGATGGGGAAAGGAGTGGTGGTTGTAGCCACCTTCCAGTTGTAGCCGGAGAAGACAAGGGGTTGTAGCCTCCTTCTGATTGTAGCTAGAGAATTTGGGAGTTGGAGCTTCCCTCAGGTTGTAGCCCGAGAAACTAGGGGGTTGGAGCCTCCTTCTAGTTGTAGCTATAAAGCAAAGGAATTTGGTGCTTCCAATGAATGTAATTCTTCAATACATATAAGAAAAAACATTCTGTGGTTTTCTCCCTATTTAGGTTTCCACATAAAACACTGGTGTATTGTGTATGTGTGTGATTGTTCATTTATTATTTCTCATTATTGGATAATAATTCTACATTGATATAACACTTGGATTATTTGAAGAAAAATGATTATAATTACGTTATTACTGATTCACCCCCCCTCTCAGTAATCCAACAATTGGTATCAAACTAGGTTCCTTGAGAAATCAGTTTAACCACTTAAAGGTAGATCATGGAGAATACTAACTTGTATAAAAATGGAATACCATAGTTTAATGGACAGAAGTATGCTTTTTGGAGCATAAGGATGAAGACATATGCATATTGGATCAAAAATTTAAGCTTCTTCATAATCGAGCAATAGGATTGGTAAAGGTCCAATGAAATTGGAACGCTCTTGAGGATGCAACTTGGGAGCATGAGGATGCTATGCGGACAGAGTATCTGCATTTGTTTGAGGACTTTTGAACTTTTGATCGTATATGTGTATCTATTGCACTGAGGACAATGCATAAATAAGGGGGAGGGGAATGTAATACCCCTAGGCTGAACCTCATTGTAAATATAAATGTAATTGTACATATAGGATGATGAGCTAGGATACTTTAGGGCGATAGTGCCTTTGTATGTATGTATCTTGAGGCCAGAGTTCTTGTATGTTATATTGGTATAGTGAGCCAGAAGTTGAAAGGCCAACGATGCTACTTTTTGTAAAATGCAATCACCTCAACGGACAGAGTATTTTCATTTGTTCGAGGAATTTTGAACTTTTGATTGTATATGTGTATCTATTGCACTGAGGACAATGCATAAATAAGTGGGAGGGGATTGTAATACCCCTAGGTTGAACCCCATTGTAAATATAAATGCAATTGTACATATAGGATGATGAGCCAGGACTCGAGAGCCATAGTGCCTTTGTATGTATGTATTTTGAGGCCATAGTGCCTGTATGTTATATTGGGATGGTGAGCCAGAAGTTGAAAGGCCAATGATCCTACTTTTTGTAAAATGCAATCACACTCAGTTTTAATGAAAACACATCACTACTACAGACCAACCATGTAAAAGAGTATGGGGGGGGTAAACTCCACCAGAATGGGAAAGGGGGGTAAGAGTCTTTGGAAAAGGGGCTTAATCCCAAAGGAATATTTTATTAATATTCCCAAAAATGTATAAAGTATAAAGTACAGATATTTGAATATATCCTAAGTCCTTATGTTGAGGAAGGTATCACCTTGTGAGGGAATCCATGTTGACCAAAACTAGTTCCCAACATGACAAGTGTTAAGTTGGGAACATGCAAATATAATTGGGGGAATTTAGTTCATTTGACCATATTCCCATTATCATTATGAACTCACTACCTCCATGCTACTATCATCTATACCTTCATTGTACTAGTACCTCTACATGTACCTATTCTAGGACCATGGTCGCATTTGGAGCTGGACTGAAGAGGTGTGTTGTCAGGCCCATAGGACATTGAAGAAGTGGGTTGTCAAGCCCGTGAGAATTCTCTCTGGGTGAGATAACTATTGGGAATTGGTTTCCCAAGGTTCCAAATTGTAGCTACAAATCTCTAAGACTTCATGCGCGACCTGTTGTTGAACCCCTGGAAGGGAAGTGGGGTAGTTGAATGACTATTGAGAAGAGAAGAAGCACACTTCCTACTGTGGGACAAGCACGTGGGGAATGAGGGACTATAGGTTGTTAGTTTGAGTTGGAACATGTTTATGAGTTTATATGTTGTTAGAGATACCTTATCCTGGTTAGAAATCCTTTACCTAGATGGAGTTTTATCCCCAGCCTAGAGGTGACCCACTGATGAGAGTTTGTGAGAGGTGTGGTCTAAGGATGGGAGGAACATGGAAGGTCTGGATGCAGTTGGTGTTCTTTTTACTAATTATAAGTGTCTACTATGTGTTAATTTATGTGTTATGTTAATATGTATTCATTTATTGTTATGTTTTTTTTTTGTTTATGTTGTATTTGTATATAGCTTTTATTATTTTGCATTAATATGTGCACTTGCAGAGAAATTTAGCTAATTAAAAGGTATCAGAGTTCAAAATGTCATGTGGCATTTCCTAGTAGGAGTCTGGTATGTTACATCCTCTGCCTCTTCCTCTTTTTCTTCCCCCCTCATCTCCCTCTTTATCTTTTTCTTTTCCCTCTCCCTCATCCCACTCATCCTTTTCCTTGTTCTCTTATCCCTAATCCCTATCTTCCTTCTCTATTCCTCTCTCACTTTCACTATGCCAAAGTAAGATAACCCCAAAAAGTTATTATTATTTATTATTAATCATAAATTGGTATTGATTTTGTTTTCCATGTAAAACACAGGAAACCCTCGAAGACTTCACCACCATTGACGAATGGTAATTACTGTAAATCATTGATGTAAACTATAGTAGACCTGACCCATGTTGATTAACGTTGGTTGTCATTGATGTCAACCCTGGAAGAAAGTCCCGCAGCACAAAGGTTTGGGTAATGGACCCAATATTGTTTGATGTAAATATGACTCATTATTGTTTTTTCATGGTTGATAAGAAGTAAATATGGATGAGCTCCAAAGTGGTCCCCTTATGGTGAAATCCCTCACGGGAAGACGCTTTGTGAAGTAAGAGAACCCATGATTAATTGTGGAATAATGATATGAAGGAAAGTGAATTTGTCAAGGAAAATATCCTATATGGATAGTTATTGTCATGTCATTTCCGCTGGTATGTGGAATGCCACATAATTCCTCACGGTTAGAGAGTTATGGCCATGAGAAGTTGGAGACCCCAGGTTTCGGTAATGGACCCAGGTTTGTTTGATAGGTAACGGTATGAGTTATGATATATTTTCAGATAATACTATTCTATATGGATATTACATGTCATACCATTTCTGGTGGTATGTAGAACGTGACATAACTCCTCACGGTTTGAGAGTTATGGCCTTACGAAGTTGGAGGACCCTCATATGTCTTCTAGAAGCCCCAAAAGGTCAATGTAGTCAAAGTGGTTTAAGATATTTTAAAAGGTAAATAATAAAGTGAAGTGATGAGTGTATTATAATTCAGAGTGAATACAAAATAAATTATTTCAATAATAAATTTAATGGAGAAATTAAAAGTGGACTCAACCCTAAAATAAGGAAAGTGGGCTAAGTGACCTAGAAGATGGTTTTAAGGAAGCTACTTGAAGAGTATATATAAGAGGTAAGGCTCTCTCATTTGAATAAAACTTGAGAATATTGAATATATGTATGTGTCTAAGGTAACCAAGGATATATAAACCAGAATTCTGAGTGAAGGTGAAGAAAAGTAGGCCGAAATGCAAGGAAGGATAAATTCTTTTGATGGTGCTTTCTAAGGTATGTTATTTACAGGTCATCTCACCATTTTCGCTATAACTATTTTTATGTAATGATTCAGACCGTGAAATTTCTATAAAAGTGATAAAACATATCCAAGTATCTGTAAAAAAAGATATTCAGCTTGTGGGTCGTTGTATTTTGGGAGTTACACTCAATGGAAGATAGGGTTTGTGGCTAGTCCTGAAACTAGTCAAAACCAGGTGTTTCAGGTAAAAATGCCATAAATTATTCATAACAGATTCAAATTCAGTGAGACCAAATGTGTTGGTTAGGGTATTGTCTGTAGTATTTTTTGTAATATTTTCTGATCATTTCATCAAATATTTTGTGTGGGGCACGCTCTACATGGTCGCTCTCTATAATAAGCCAGAATTCAGCAAGGTATGCCATTTTTGCTATAACATCTTTTCTGAGAGGTTCCAAGCAGTGAAACTTGGAGGAATTGCATAAAACACACTGACGAACATTGTGTATCAGTTTTAGATCTTTATACATTACATGTTCAAGGTTATGATTACTTCAAGTTAGGGTTGTTGACTAATACAAAACTAGGCATGTGAGACTAAAGAAAAGTTTGATGAAAATGCTAGTCTCTTGTTTTTAAAGTTAAGGAAGGTTTGCAGAAATGTGATCATATACACCAGGTCTATTATAGAGCTACAAATCATATTTGGATGATGAAATTGATGAGGGATTTTGGTTGTGGTACATGTTGAGTACATCGTTGAGACAAGTAGTTAATGAGTTGGCACACATACATGAGGTGTATAGTTGATGATGTTAGTACATATTGATGAGTCATAGTTGATGAGTAGTTGGCACATGATTGGTATGTACTTGGTACATGGTTGGATGCACTAGTTTATGGTATAGGTTGATTACAGGTTGGTGCATGGTTGATGCACTTGTTTATGGTATAGGTTGATTACAGGTTGAGGTACAGGTTGATCCATGGTTCAGATTTATTGGTACATGTTTATAGTGGTATATCTCACAGTGATAGTGCGACAGTGGTTCCATCATTTTACTTCTATTTTAGGGTGGCAGGATGGGGAAAGGACAGGTGGTTGTAGCCACCTTTCGGTTGTAACCGGAGAACATTGGGGGTTTTAGACTCCTTCTGGTTGTAGCCAAAGAATTGGGAGTTGGAGCTTCTCTTAGGTTGTAGCCTTAGAAACTAGGGGTTTGGAGCCTCCTTTAAGTTGTAGATGGAAAACAAAGGAAGTTGGTGCTTCCAATGAATGTAATTCTTCAAGATATATAAGAAAAATCATTTCGTGGTTTTCTCCCGATTTGGGTTTCCATGTAAAACACTAGTGTACTGTGTATGTGTGTGATTGTTTATTTCTTACTTCTCATTATTTGATAATAATTCTACATTGATATAACATTTGAAGAAAAAGGATTATAATTACGCTATTACTGATTCACCCCCCCTCTCAGTAATCCAACAATTGGTATCAGAGCAGGTTCCTTCATAAATCAGTTTAACCACTGAAAGGTAGATCATGGAGAGTATCAACTCATATAAAAATGGAATACCACAATTTGATGGACAGAGGTATGATTTTTGGAGCATAAGGATGAAGGCATATATACAGGCACAGGAATTTCAAGTTTGGCAATAAATTGTAGATGGATACATAGCACTAGCAGTTCCACCAACAAATGACAAAGCGGTGAAACTTGGTGAGAATAATTCCAAAGCCATGAATGCACTTTTGAATGGTCTTAGTGATACGATATTCACCAAAGTTGTACATTGTAAATCTGCTAAAGAGATTTGAGACAAGCTTCGAAATATTTATGAAGGAGATTGAAAAGTCAAAGAAGCAAAGCTTCAAACTTACAGAGGTTAGTTCGAACAACTAAAAATGAAGGAAGATGAAGATGTCGTAGCCTACTTCTTACAAGACGATGAAACAATGAGTGCAGTCATAGGATTGGGAGAAGAAATTGAAGAATCTGTAATTGCTCAAAAGGTACTAAGATCTCTTCCTATGAGATTCAACCTTAAGATATCAACACTAGAAGAAAGATTAGATCTAAAATTAATAAGCATGGATGAACTACATGGAATATTCACAACATATGAGATGAGAATGTAACAGAAAAATCCAAATGTAAAAGAAGCATCCTTCAAAGCATCCAAAATATCAAAGAAAAAGAAAAAGGAACAAGAAGAATATAACAGAAGCAACGACGTCTCGGAAGATGATGAAGAAGTGGCCAACTTTGCCAAAATACTGAACAAGGGAACCAATGGTAGGTACAGAGGTAAGCTTCCTTTAATTTGTTTTAATTGTGATGGTATTGGTCATTTTTCTAACAAATGTCCTCATAAGAAAAAGAGAAATGATGAAGGTTACTCAAAAGGCAGACAAACATATAAAGGTAAAAGAACTACAAAGAAAATTTTCAAGAAAAACTTTTGCACCAAAGATGACATCTCATCATCAGATGAAGATGAAGTCAGTGACAGTGAAACAGGGAGAGTTCTTATCATGAAAGTAGAAGACTATGATAAAGAAGACTCCAAAGAAGAATATGAAGAAGCATATGAAGAATAAATTGAAGAGGTAGAAGTTGACTTCCAAGAAGAATTAATGAGTGTCATAGAAGTTATCATAAGAGAAAAAAAGAAAAACAAGAAACTATAAGCAGAACTAGATAAGAAAAAGGACACTCAAGAACTAGAAAAAATGATCACAAAATTGAAGGTTCAAATAGAAGAATATAAAAGAATTGAAGAAGCACTCAAAGAATAGCTAGAAGGAAAGGACATGATCATTGGAATCCTGGAAGCAGAGATTGTCACACTAAGAAAGGATATTCAAAAGTAAAATATTCAGAATAGCTCAAAAGTTCTGGATGACATTATCAACAGTAAAAAATATTATCTTGATAAGTCCAGACTTGGATACAATCAGGCAGAAAAGGGATCAAGCTCCAAAAAAACAGAGTAAGAAACAAATCCAAAAAGTTATGCAAAAATAATCAAATGTGATAAAAATATATACAAGGAATATTACAGGGACACTCCTCCACTGAGAAGATTCAGATTTCAGAATCAACAACAGATAGACAGGCCTAAAGAAGAAGAAAGATTCATAAGAGCACCTCCTTTCATACGATCTTCAACTACCAGGTATCGAACTATATTTTTTGGTTTATGTTATGCATGTAATAATTTTGGACATAAAACTGTAAATTGTAGAGCTAACAATGGGAATAACAACTACGTTGAGAACCATACACAAAGGGGCTATTCAACAAGACCTAGTGAAACAAAAAGAAGAAGTTACAACAGGTTTGAATCTTTGAGCATTGAAGTGGAATGTTACAAATGTAACAATTTTGGACACATGGACAAAAATTGTAGAATGACAGTTCCTCCTAAAGAACCTGAATAGAGTCACAAACAAAAACCTCAGAAAATGACATGGATAAGAAAGAAAGATCAGTATAGCAATGAACAATGCACAGTCGCTCTACAAGATAAACAGAAGAAACGTGGTTGGTATGTTGATAGCAGATGTTCAAAACACATGACATGTGATAGAGACAAGTTTCTTACATTACAAAAGGAAAGAGATGGATCAGTCTCCTTTGGAAATGATGATTCATCCAAAATCATTGGAAAAGGCACAGTCCGAATTGAGAACAAGAATGAAAAGGTAGAAAATGTTCTACTAGTGGAAGATATGAAACATATTCTTTTAAGTGTGAGTCAAATGTGTGACCAAGGACATAACGTTACTTTCAATTCACAAAAGTGTGAGATAAGAAAAGAAGGTTCAGGAAAATTGGCTGCTATAGCTACAAGAACTTCAAGCAACATATATGTGTTAAGCGAAATTGGAAATGAAAAGTGTTTTCTAGAAAAGGAAGATGAAAGTTGGCCATGGCACAGAATAATGGTTCACATGCATTTTGATAACCTTGTCAAAGTCAACAAAATAGAAGCATTCAGAGAAATTCCTTAGATCACAAAACCAACCAACACATTATGCAAGCATTGCCAATAAGGAAAGCAAACAAAGACCAGGTTCAAATCAAAGGAATATTCAACAACAAAACTACTGGAAATTGTGCATATTGATCTAGTTGGACCAACTACAATAAAAAGATTAAATGGTGAGAGATACGTTATGTTATTAGTTGATGATTATACAAGAATGACTGTAGTTTTTTTTCTCAAGAACAAATTAGAAGCTTTTGAAAATTTCAATATCTACAAGGAAATGGTTGAAAATGATATGGATTCAAGAATCAAATGCTTAAGATCGGATAATGGAGGAGAATTCACCTCAAAGGAATTTATGGACTACTACAACAACCATGGAATAAAAAGGCAATTCTCCATCACTAGGACACCTCAACAGAATGGAGTTGTTGAAAGAAAGAACAGGATAGTACAAGAAATGGCTCGAACAATGATAATGGATTCAAAGTTGACAGATATTTTTTGGACACAGGAAGTGCGTACAACGGTTTACATTCAAAATAGAGTAATGCTAAGAAACAACACTGATAAAACTCCATACGAGCTATGGAAAGGAAGACCAGAAAATGTGAACCACTTCAGAGTTTTTGGAAGAAAATGCTACATCAAAAGAGAAGATGGAAGAATGAGAAAGTTTGACTCTTGTGTGGACAAATGAATACTTGTTGATTACTCAAGTACAAAGAAAGCATACAATTGTTACAATCTAATATTAAACAAAATTGTGGAAAGCATCAACATAACAATTGATGAAACAAGAAGACCAAAATCAAAGAAAGAAGAAAACAAATCAATGGAAAAACTTTTTGAAGAAGAAGATGAAAAAGAAGAAGAAGACGAAGATGAAGATGAAGAGAATCCGACAGAAGTAGAAGAGAAACTTCAACATGTATCTCCAAAGACACCTAGCAAATGAGTACAAAAGAATCATCTTTCAGATCAGATTATTGGAAACAAAGATGCAGGAGTTGAGACTAGAAGAAAAATCCATTCACCAAATCAAACACACCTAGCACTCTTATCTACAATTGAACCAAACTGTTTTGAAGAAGCCAACAAGGATGAATTTTGGAATAAGGCTATGGATGAAGAATTGTATCAAATAGAGAAAAATGACACTTGGGAATTGGTTCCAAGACCAAATAATAAGAGTGTGATCGACACAAAATGGGTTTTCAGGAATAAATTGAATGAAGATGGACATGTTACAAGGAACAAAGCTAGATTGGTATGTAAAGGATGTGCACAGATTGAAGGAATCAACTTTGAAGAGACATTTTCCCTAGTTGCCATAATGGAAGCAATTTGTTTGCTTTTAGCTTATGCATGCTCCAAAAATGTTAAAGTATATCAGATGGACGTAAAATCATCTTTTCTGAATGGGAAACTTGAAGAAGAAGTCTACATTGAACAACCAAAAGGA
>JZKD02S2018511.1:462357-477960 GCA_000966675.3 Picea glauca | reverse complement strand
TTATTTTTAGGATAGCATTCGAATAAAGACTAGACGCTTGCCTACACATACTGTGTATCAGCTCGAAGTATACCAACCCTGGTTTGACAATTTAGTGATTCAGGACACTTAAAAGATACAATTTAGCAGCCTGACAACATATCCTTAAGTTTATCAAAACCTAAGGTCCTCACACGAAACTCCTGCAGAATGAAAAATTTCTTGCTCAATGCATCAGAAACCTTGTTAGCAGTTCCATAAATGTAATTTATAACAAAAGTAAAGTTCTGCATAAATTCAACCCATTTTTCATGTTTTTAGTTCAGTTTGTCCCGTCGAGTTATGAGTTGTAAATAATGGTTGTCGCTATACAATACAAACTCTTTTGGAACCAAGTAATGTCTCCATTTATTTAATGCTTGTATGGCTGCATAAAACTCTTTATCATACATGGAATATTTCATCTTGGACTCATTCAGCTTCTCACTAAAGTATGCAATCGTTCTATTGTCTTGACTTAAGAATGCTCCAACTGGGAATTCGCTTGCATCACATCTGACTTGAAATGTTTTACTAAAATCTAGCAGAACCGAAACTGGTTGTTCAATTATCTTCTCCTTCAACAACTTGACACTTTTATCTTCTTCCTCTGTCCAATGAAAATATTTATGTCTTTTCTTGACTGTGTCCATCATTGATGCACTAATTCCACTAAATTTTTTGATAAAATTTCTGTAAAAACTGGCTAATCCATGGAAGCTTCTGACTTCAAAGATATTCCTTGGCGACGACCATTCTTTGATCTCTTTTACCTTTTCAGGATCCATCTTCAACTCATTTGAAGAGATTACAAAACCCAAACAAATGAGTTCCTTCTTTATGAAAGATGACTTCTTCAGATTTATCAACAACTTCTCTTGCTGCAACCTCCTCATCACTAGAGTTAAATGTATCAAATGTTCTTCCTCAGTCTTACTGAAGATCATCATATCATCAAGATACACAATTACAAATTTCCCAATGAAATCGTTCAAGACTTCATTCATTAATCTCATAAAAGTACTTGGCACATTCGTCAAGCCAAACGGCATGACAAGCCATTCATATAGTCCTTCATTCATCTTGAATGTTGTCTTCCATTCATCACCTTCCCTCATTCGAATATGATGATATTTTCTTTTCAAATCAATTTTTGAAAACAACCTTGCCCCACTCAAGCAATCCATCAAGTCATCCATCCTAGGTAAATGAAATCTATACCTGATGGTGATTTTGTTTATAGCCCTCGAATCTGTACACATCCTTCATCTGCCATCTTTCTTTGGACTTAACATTGTTGGCACAACACATGGTCTCAAGCTTTCTCTAACAAATCCTTTTTCCATCAAATCCCGGACTTGTTTCTTAACTTCTTCATTCTCCTGCGGTGTCAATCTGTACGTTTCTTTGTTTGGTAAGATCCCTTCTGGTATAAGGTCAATGTGATGGCTTATACTTCTGATGGGTGAAAATGAACAAGGTAAATCATCCACCACTATATCAGCGAAATTCTCCAACAGTTCCTGAATTTCCTAAGGTAGGTCATCTATCAAGGTACTGGTCAAGATGACTCTACGTTTTCTTACCACAAAAAACTACATTTCTTGTTTTTTCTTGACTTCATCCATATGGTCCTTCCCACTCATGAGAAGTATAATATTTCTTACTTCTTCTTTCACCTTCTTGTCTTCAATTGGTAGCAACATATGCATCCTACCATTCTTCTCCAAGGTGTATGTGTTCTTTCTTCCATCATGGATAAGATTTTTGTCATATTTCCACGGCCCAACAAAAGATTACAGACATCCATGGGAATTAAATCACATAATATCTCATCTCTATAACCCCTGATTTTGAACTCAACCAAACATTGTTTAGTGACTGTTACTTGATGTCCCTTTTGCAACCATGAAACCTTGTATGGGCTTGGATTTGCAACTATCTCTTATTCAAGCTTTTCCACCATTTATGTGGATACTAGATTATCTATACTTCCACTATCAACTATTACTTTGCATACCTTATCCTTGGTATTACAAGTAGTTCTAAACAAATTATTCCTCTGGACTAGATTCTCCACCTCCTTATCTGGCTTCAAGAGAATTTTCCTCATCATTAAGGATCTTTCACCTTCTTCATCTTTTGCCTCAACATTTCTCCTTTGCACTTCTGAAATGTGAGCTTCACCTCCTCCATCTCTTTTTCTATCTAGACATTCCCAAGATTTGTGTCTGATCTTTCCACAGAAAAAAATTCTTATTTCACCTCCTCTGCCTCTTCCTCTTCCTCTTGCTTGCGGAAATGTATTCCTATTGGCATATTGTGTTCCTTGTGAACTTACTACCCTTTTTGGGTGGTTATGAGGTTTCTTCTCTTCATCCTTGGGATTTTGTACCCTGTCTTGGGAAACTTCTTTTTCTTTGCTCTGACTTCTACCTCTGTTCCTTTGACCTTGCTTTTGGGCCAATTTTTGTTCATCCTTTAGAGAAACTTGACAAGCATCTTCTATGTTTCTAATTGTCACCATGATCATCTCATCTTGAATGTCATATCTTAGACCATTCATATATCTGGCGAGTTTTTCATCATCACTTTCACAATGACCAGCTCTAATGTTTAACCTGTAAAACTCCTTAGTGTATTCCTTCACTGTCATCCCTTTCTATCTCAAATTCTGCATTCTTCGGAATATATTAATTTGGTAATCTTTGGGTATGAATTTGGGATTCGTCTTTTGACCATCCTATCCCAGCTTTTGATCCTTTGCTTTCCTTTGCAATGCATGTCAGCCTAAAGTTCATCCCACCACAGTGTTGCATGCCCTTTCAGTCTAGTGACAACATGTTTAACTTTTTTGTCTTCTTCGACATCCTCATAGTCGAAGTATTTATCTAGAGCTCTAAACCAATCTAGTAGTTCCTCAACGTCTAAGTTTCCTTCATACATAGGGATATACATATTTTCTCTAGAACCTAGTCTTGCAACAACTTTGAATATATGTTCCTCTATAGCATCTTCGACTACAACTTCTTCTCCAGCTCCATCCTCATTCCCTCTTTCGGCTTCACTGACATCTCCAACATCAACTATCTATCTCTATGTTGTCTCCATAGAATCTAATCAAGCACAAAGTTCTCTCATCTCCCTTTCCATGGATGGATCGAGTATAACTCTCTCTTGAAATCTTATTGGAAACATTGTTTCAATCTGTCCATGCAGAATTCAAATCACAACTGTCCTCTGTCTAGAAAACAAAAGTTGTTATCTAAGCTCTGTTACCACCTGACACAGACCACTACCTCAGCAGGGTCCACTTGACCTCCCAGTCTATGGATCTTCAATTCCCCTGAGCTGAAATGGCTCCTTTTTTCTCCGCTAGAACCTTAAACACATATATCCACAGGTCTCCTTTTTTTGAAGTCACTCTTGGCGAGAAAGCACTAAGTGCAAACCTCCTCTTCTACGTGACCATTGACGTGACCATTGAATCAACCCAAAAGGGTATTTCTGATTTCATGACTTTGAAATTCCTATTATGAGTCTCCCTGGCTACTTTGATCCCCGAAACCCCGAAAAGGTCTAATGGGTCCTCGGCTCTTCCCTTATGTCTCAATCATATGATCTCCTGTCAAGTCTTGGGGCTTTACTTCTATGCGTGTCAGGATTTTGTGACTTAAGAAGTTGCGATGCAACTCTTTCTCTTTCCCCAAAGTCTGAACTCATGACTTATTTACTACAAATTGAAGGTCCTGATCACCTCACGATTTGAAAATCCAGATCACGTAAAAATTTCACGTATCGGGTAATTCTGAAAACAATTTCCTCCACACTTCCAAATCCTTAAATGCCAAAACTCAAAATCACAAGATCAACAACTCACGTAGATCCATATTTGATGGTTGCTAATCCTCCTGAGCTTGTGAGTGTTGAAAGACACCCAACCTTAACTTCTTCGCAGATCTACTAGACTCAACGACCCACGAAATTTAAGTGATTCTCCCTCTGAGAATTTCAACCGTTCGTTCAAACTTTCGATGGCTTATGACCAAAGAACTCGACGTCCCTTCCTTCTGAACTTAACTTCTGTGAGGCGATTTCAAACCTCATGCTTCGTTCAAAATATTTGAAGACTCTATCCCTCCTGAGCTTGATTCTTGCTGCAAACTCGAGGATTCTAAAGAATTCTTGTGTACACTCCTTGTGGCATTCACAATAACCTCTGGTTATTTCACACTTCCAACTCTATGCACTCCTTGTGAAATAAGTTCCTCAACCACTCTCCATGGTTGGAAAAGTCTAATACTTCAACTGACCTACGCACACCTTGCACAACTTAGTGCTATACTTTCCCTTCTGCTTGTATAAGAGCAATGGTATCCCTCCTGAAATTTTCTGAGATAAAACTCAGAACCTTGTCGATGCACTCCTTGCAGACTTTCACTGCACTCCTTGTAGGAATTCTCAAGACAAGAAACAATTTAATCTCATACTCTTCCTCTCACGGACTTCATACATTCAATCATGAAATCATAGCTACATACACAACATTGAAATAAATGCATAACAAAGTATATAAGAAAACTTTAAACATACCATTCAATAGATGCAAATAGTAACCATGATACACCATGAAATTGGATCAAAGCATTCTTATATTAATTCAAGTTCTATTGTACATGGATTCAACAACAACAACTATCTGCTTATATGACTTTTACAATCTCTATTCTTCTCTGCTCTCGTATGCTCTCTTTCTCTACAACTTCTAACTTCCAATGAGAAAAGATATTACAATACAATACATACGAGTTAGATTTCTAGAGTTTTCCCTCCTACACCTCTAGCTATATAATCGAATTAAATTATATATCTACTTTACATTCATTACAATAAATTCCTACTACTGACAGATCAGAGCTAACACTCAAGATCTGCGTTACAATCTCCAAACCATAAAAGAAAAAATATCTTTTATAGATATTACATTAATGTTTGATCCTTTCAAATTCAAAACATCTTCAAAATGGGTGTTGGTACATATCCAGTTGTCTCCCACTTGCACTTTCTTGCGATGCTCTTGCATCAGAAGAATTTTTTCTTAAGGAGATATTGGATAGGTGGAGAAGGACTTCCATCTAGAGATTAGGTTAGCGAGAAGAAAGAATGAAGGAAGTCGCAAGTGGGTTTTAATAGATTGGATTTGCAACAAAAAGGTCATGTTGTACATAATTTTTCGTACAGTATTTGAGTGTGTGTATGTGGGTTTCAGTGGAGACATACATGTAAGCATGAGTTTTCTCAAGGGAAGGCATGTACATCTCGAGAAGCATGAAATTAAAAGGTCATTCAAAGATGCAGGAAATTTATGGGGTTTGTAGGAGTTGTCTAAAGTTTTATGTGTTTCCTTGTGGGTCATTTTCCTAGTAAATGAGCCCTTGTAAGCTTTGATTTATTTGAATGATAATATTAGTTGATGGGAAGAATATATTTTTCTATTTTGTTTGAGATTTTTGTTTCTAGTATTCCTTCCACTATATTTATTTGAGTTTATTATTCCAGCAAGTGTATGTTGTTTTGTGAGATGCTAATTTGATTTACAACAAGGAAAACACTAGATAACAATATACCTAGGTGTCATAGTGGGAAAATTCAACATCGTATCAGAGCATATGCTCTGAGAGGAAGTAATATCTCATATCCATCACAATTGATAGAATATCTATCATATATGCAAGGAGATCTTAGAACATCAATAAAAAGTACTCAGAAATCAATGGTTGGATTTTAGGTCAACATTCATATTGAAGAAAAACCAGGGTTTGTGGTCATACGAAGTAGTACACGATTTGAAGAAGGAACATTCACGTACATAGGTGGGTTTACTTAAGTAAAGACATGTACATATGTGGGTTTCACTGGTGACAAGCATGTATAGGATTGTACAAGTCAGTACAAGGGTAGTTTCAGCAACAAGTTATTTCTAGGTTAGTTTATCGGGTCTAAGGGATGACATCAACAATTATGAGAGTTGAAGACAAATTTGATAGGGAATCCAACTTCCTATCTTATAAATCAAGAATTACTTTGGCATTGAAAGAGTATGACGTTTGGGAGTTAGTGGAAAAAGTAGTTTTTCCATCGACATATCCACAAGATTTGACAGTTCACAAAAAGAAGGAGATTAAAGATAAGTGGGTAATATTGGATTCAATAAGGGATTATATAATTCCTCACTTGTCCAATAAGATGATGGCCAAAGATATGTTTGATTCCCTAGAAGTATTATTTTAGAGCACTAACATGAATAGGAATATGGTATTAAGAAATAAACTCAGATCTGTGCAAATGTTTATATCTGAAAATGTTACTAGCTACTTCATTAGGATCACTCATGTTCATCATCATCTTGCAACTATAGGAGATAAATAATATGATGTAGAGCTCATGAGTGTGGCATTGAATGGTTTTCCCAAGTCTTGGGAGTCATTTGTCAAGGGATTTCGCGCTCATGAAAAACTCTCAAATTGACAGAGGCTTTGGGATGATTGCATCTAGGAAGAGACTCGGGAGGAGTCTAAAAGAAGTAAGCAGGGAAGAAATGATAACAACTTGTCCCTTTTCAGTAAGAAAAGGAAGGGAAAAGGAAAGCATTCCAACAAGAAGGGTAACAGTGATGGAGGAACATCACAGCCAGGGAAGAAGAAGGAATTGAGTAAAATCAAATGCTTCTCATGTCATAACAATGGACATTATGCATATCAGTGTCTAGAGAAGAAGAAGGGAAGAGGAAAGACTCGGATAGAAGCATCAATAGAGATGTAGCTAGATGGGTTTGAAGAGAAGTTTGAGAATGATCTCTCATTAGTTTCTTTCCTTTCTACTAGAAAAATTACTAGGAGTGCATGGTACTTGGATAGTGATGCTTCTTGTCATATGATAGAAGAATGAGAGTTATTTAGCAGTCTGGCGAAGAGGGACTTAGGGGTGCATGTGGATCTTGGTGATAATTCCAAGTATGCAATGAAGGGAGATGGAACAATTTTGTTCTAGTTTGAGTCAGGAGGTTCGTTTGATGTGTTTTAAATACACTATGATTAAAGAGGTGCTTGGCATTTTTGTTTTTCTGCATCTTTGTCCAACAATTTGACCGGTAATGTAACAACCTAATATTTCTACACATAATTAAGTTTCATAAGCAATTTATTTATTAAACTGAAACAATAACTTCATAGCATAATATTGATTTTCATAAAAGCAACTTCAGTAACTTAGATTTATCAATTAATACTAATTTCATGGCAGAATGAAATAAATACATAACTTAACAAGTACCTGGTTTTGATGCTAATTTATGTTGCCTCTTTCCTTGCTGTTGCCTTTCTGCTACTTGATGCACAGATCAACCCTGCCACAAACAAGAAAATAACTGCCCAAACCTACTATCCTCCTTGCCAACTAGGAAAACTACCTAGCTCCAGGATATCTATGGATAACCTGGCCCCCGTGCCCAAAACTTCCAGCAGCTCGGTGCCTCAACTGATAAAAAGTCACAACTAGAAACTCTCTGTTCACAACAAATCCCACAGTCCTTCGAATCCATCCTCCGTCGAATCCCCCCCCGTAAACCTTCCTCCTCCCTTATTCCTCCTTCACCGACTCACGTTGTTACTTCTCCAACCACCCTCCTTGCCTATCCCTTCTCCTCCTTTAATGTTTTATCTTCTCAAGATTCATAGGCTCCCTCTCTGCATACGCAACCATTTTTTTAACATTTTTCATTGATCTTTTAAATTTATTTCTCATGTCATTAAATGTGATCTGTAGTTAGAGTATTACTTAGTTAACCACAATTATTTTCTTTAATTAATTTTACTTTATAATCTTTAAATATTTATTTAACTAGGGTCGTTACATACACCCACCCTTCAAGAAACTTCGTCCTGAATTTTAAGGTATAACTGACATTATCAGTGAATAAGTCAAGAAATCTCATACATACTAGTGTATATGTACAAGAAATGCATGTGTATCTAGCACATGCAAGTCTCGCGCATGTACTAATAATCAAGACTGTCATCCTTTAGTAATTTATGTATGCATTCAATCCAATCAACAAGACTAGTCTTTTATAAAAGACAACAATCAATCAATTGTTTGAGAAATTCTTTAATCACAATTTTCTGGTTCAATAATTTATTTTAAACAACTGTGGTTTAATTATGTCATAATGAATATCCATGTATACACATTTCTTTTTTTTTTTTGAAGGGAAGACATCAATTCACCACAAGACAAATCTCCATATTGTCACAACTATTACTACTCATCCTTCCTCCCTAACCTACTTCCATCTTCATTCCTATCCTTCCTCTGCTAGACTATCTTGGAGCATAAACTATATTGACCTAACTCCAAATAGAACCCGTAAGTGGAAGTGTCACTATCTCCACCAAGCTTTCCTAGCAGGCAACTGACGGTCATCATCACATGTCTTGGGGAGCATGAACTAGCACCGTTATCCCATGACTTCAGGTTTCAGAGGATACATGGTGGGAAACACCTCCACCCCTCCTAACAGAACCAGGGTCAACACCCTACAATGGAGGATACATGGTGGGAAATGCCTCCACCCCTCCTAACAGAACTAGGGTCAACACCCTACAATGGAACATACAGGGGCACCATGTTGCTGGAGGTTTTGTCATCGTTTATTCGGTTTGGGCAGTGTTAGTACCATAATCATGCGCTATTCCACATATCATAGCAATGCATCCAAATCAATATAAATTTCTCATGCATTATTCATACCACAAGGTTTCTCGATTAGTGGTCCTGATATTCACTTTCATCATCATTATCTCCTGGCTATTTCATAGCCCATAACCTGCAAATTAGTCTGCAACACAAACTCATACACTTCTATGCATTATCATCATATAATGGCATACTATCATTGTTTCAATTTGGTACCCCGTACCGATATATTTACATCAAGTCTTTCTCATTAGAATTAGATTTCAAAATATCCCATAATTCATACTCATCACCCATTCACAAGATTATCATTTACCCAAAATAGATTTCATCGTATCCAACATCATTCTAATAGTATTTAAACATTCAACAATTTCTCTTTCTCACAATATGTCACATCATATACATCATCATCAATAACATTTAAACATTCGTAAAATTTACATTCCCATAATAGATCGCATTACATGCATCATCATTAATATCACTTAAACATTCATTACAATTCATAAGTTTAAAGTTTAAGTATATCACTTAATAGTTTCATGGTGACTAGGAAATAAAGTGTATAGGCCTCAGGTAATCCTAACTATCTAAATCAAAAGGTAGTGTTACATACACCCCACCTTCGAGAAGCATATTCTTGAGGTGGTCAAAATAGCGAGGGATAATCTCGCTGTAGTGTCTCGGCGTCCTCCCAAGTAGCAGATCCTAGACTATACTTGTCCCACTGGACCTTAACTTGGTCTACTAGACGGTTTTTGAGTTGTCAGACTCTACGGTCCAGTATGCGTAACGGTTCTACTGTGAGGGTTCCCATGTCCGATACCTGCAATTCTTTCCAATTTAGTTTATGTGATTTATCAGCAACATAATGACACAAAACAGATACATGAAATACATTATGAGTTTTATGCAAGTGGGGTGGCAGTACGAGATGATAGGAAATGGGTCCAATTTTCTCTTGGACCCTAAATGGCCCTATAAACCGAGGTGACAATTTTTTCCCCTTCCCGAACCGTATGGTACGAATGAAAACCTGGTCCCCCACTTCATAACTTTGGTCGGTCCTATGTGCATCCGCATAACTTTTATGTCTATCCTATGCTTCCTTTAGCCTCTGCCTGATCTGAATCACCTGTTCCTCCATTTCCTGAATCAATTCTGGCCCAACTGTTACTCGGTCTTCTAGTCTATCCCAAATCAATGGTGTTCTGCATGGCCTTCCATACAAAGCTTCATATGGTGGCATTCCAATGGAACTATGATAACTGTTATTGTAGGCAAACTCTACCAAAGGTAGGTACTTCTCCCATTGGGTTTGATTATCCATTACATACATCCTAAGCATGTCTTCCATAACTTGATTTACTCTCTCAGTTTTCCCATCTGTTTCAGGATGATAATATGTGCTTGAGTTCAATTGAGTCCCCAATGTCGACTGTAAACTTATCCAAAATATAGAAGTGAATCTGGAGTCCCTATCTGAAATAATATTCTTAGGTATCCCATGCAAACGGATAACCTCGCTTATGAACACTCGTACCACATCAGTAACATCGTAAGTGTCTCTAACCAGAATGAAATGAGCACTCTTGGTTAACTTATCCACTATCACAAGAATGGCATTGTGTCTATGAGAAGTGAGGAGCAACCCTACAACAAAATCCATTGAGATGACTTCCCACTTAGACATAGGGACATCATGTGGTTGCAGGAGGCCTGCCGGGTGATGGTGATCGACCTTCACTTGTTGACACTCTAGGCATCCGACGATGAAATGGACTACATCATGCTTCATGCCTACCCAAAAGAAGAGTTTCTTCATCTTCGTGTACATCTTCTTCACACCCAGATGTGCACAATAAAATGCTCTATGGGCTTCCTTTAGTATGATGCTTCAAATATCCCCATTCTCTGGGATGTACATCCTTCCTCGGTATCTCAACAATCCGTCTATTTCTAGATTATATCCTTCATACTTTGGGTCTATCTGCCTCCTTCTCTGGAGGTATAAAGTAACCTTTAAATACCAACTGTCTCCTAGTAGTTGTGTTAACACTTGTTCCCTCAGATTGACCTTTAAGGGAACCAAGGAGAAGATATGTGGTCTTCTACTCAAGGCATCTGCGATCACATTTTCCTTTCCGTTTATGTATGAAATACCAAAATCATACTCACTCATAAACTCACTCCATCACCTTTGCCTGGCATTCAGATCTCTTTGAGTGAAGAGATGTTTTAAACTTTGATGGTCCGTCTTGAGCTCAAAATTTCTCCCCACAAGATAGTGCCTCCAAAGTTTCAGAGATAGCATTACAGCTACCAACTCTAAATCATGAGTCGCGTATAACTCTTCGTTATTTTTCAACTTTCTTGACGCATAAGCTATCACTCCTCCATCCTACATTAGCATGGACCCCAACCCTCGTTTCGAGGCATCCGTGCAGACCATGAAGTCCTTTTCCATATCTAGCACTCGTAGAATTGGCGCACTAGTTAGTAACCTCTTAAGCTCAATGAATGCGCTATCACATTCTTCTGTCCACTCATACCTGACCCCCTTGCATTTCAAAGTGGTGATGGGTTTCACTATTTTTGATAATCTTTCCACAAATCTCTGGTAATAACCCGCTAGCCCCATGAAGCTTCTCACCTCATGTGCATTTTTCGGCACTGGCCATTCCAGAATGGCCTTTACCTTTTCTGGGTTCACCGAGATTCCTTTGCCTCAAATGATATGACCTAAATAGTGGATCTCTTTCTGGAAGAAGGAACACTTCGACAACTTCCCATACAATTTTTTCTCCCTAAGGAAAGACAACACTATTCGCAAGTGTTCCTCGTGTTCTCTTTCATTCCTAGAATAGATGAGAATGTCATCCAGAAAAACTTGTACAAATCGATCTAAGTACTTTTGGAATACGTTGTTCATGAGGCTCATGAACACTGCTGGAGCATTAGTCAATCCGAAAGGTACCACAAAAAACTCGTAATGGCCAAACCGAGTTCGAAAGGCAGTTTTTGGGATATCACCCTCCTTAATCCTTAACTGATGATACCCTGATCACAAATCAATCTTTGAGAATACCGCTGCTCCTTTCATCTGGTCGAAGAGGTCATATATCTGCGGCATTGGGTACCTATTTTTCACTGTAGCACGGTTCAAGTCCCTGTAGTCTATACACAGTCGTAAGGATCCATCCTTCTTATTAATAAAAATTACTGGTGCAGCCCAAGGTGAGACACTGGGCCTTACTAGCCCTAAGTCTAGTAACTCCTTCAATTGTATTTGCAATTCACAAAGTTTCAATGCCGTCATCCGATACAGAGTCTTGGATATTGGTTCTACACCAGGTTTTAGCTCAATAGTAAAATCAATCTCCCTCTCAGGAGGTAACCCTGGTAACTCGTTCGGAAAAACATCCTGAAATTCTGACAAAACCAGGTACTGATCCAATGAGGGTCCCTTCCTTTCTTTCACTGCCTCCACTACATAAATTCGACACCCTTGTCTCAAGCATCACTTGACCCTCATAGTTGATATAAAGCGTAATGACACTTTTCTCTGTACACCTTGGATCTCTATTGGTCTTCCTTCATCATCAATACAAAGCACCTTCTTTGCGAAACAATCTACCAAAGCTCGATGAGCTGCTAACCAATCCATTCCAATGATTAGGTCATACACCCCAAGAGCAATGATGTATACCTTCAACCTGGTAGTGCACACTCCTAGGTCTACTATACAATTATCGACACTAGGTCCTACAACTTGTTTTTCCTCCGAAGCCATCTCGACTTGTTTAAAGTCATCGTGCTCATAGGCTACCAGCCCACTCTTTTCTAATGCAGATGGTGAAATGAAACTATCTATCGCACCAGAATCAAACAAAATATTAACATTAATATGATTTAGCGTACCTGATGACTCCACTACGGTGGATTGATGTTTGTCCTGGTGGTTGTTAACCGCTGCGTAAATCTAGTGGTTGCTACTTGACCTCCCCATTGGTGCCTTTCCTTCTCGATGCACAAACCCTGATTGTAACTCTGGACAGTCCCATTCATAATGGGATCCTTCGCATCTCCAACAGGCAATACGAGATTGAACCAGTGGACTGTTAGGTGACTGATTCCTAAATGAGTTCCTTCCCCTGGAACCCCTGCCCCTACTAGTTGCTCCCCGAGATGGTCATGGACTTGCCTGCACCGTTGGTGATGAACGAGATGTTGCACTAGCTACCATTGAAATCCCTGCAGCTACTATCCTTGGCACGACTCTGTTACTGTAAGGTGGTGGCCTTGAGCCCCCTCCCCTAGGAAATGTCCTCGGGGTCTTTCCTACGAATCCAGGGCGATGTGGAAATGTCGATCTTGTACCCCTTGTTAAGTTCATGTGTTCTTCCGCGTAACGCGCATTTTCTACCACCTCCGCCACTGAAGACAGTTTCCACATCCGCACCATAGCTCTTATCTTCAGGTTCAATCCATAAACGAAGCGCTCTGCCTATCGCTGGTCATTGTCCATATACGAAACATACTTGACCAGTTCCATAAACCTGATCTTGTATTCTTCTACAGTTTTGTTTCCTTGTACTAAGGCATGAAATGCCCCTACTTGTTGTTCCTCATAGTATGCTGGTAGATATTTCCTTTGGAACCTCTCCTCGAAAAGTTCCCAAGATACTGTGTCTAGGGTAAGGTGTAGTTTTCTTTCCATGTTTCCCCACCAGTTCAAGGCGCTATCTCTTAACTAAAAAATTGTGATCTTTGCCTTTGAATTGGACGCATAGTCCCTTAAGGAAAAAAACCTTGTCATGCCTTCCAACCATGCTTCCACGCGTTCACTGGCGTGACCTCCGGCAAACTCCAGAAGTTTAATCTTCTGCAACTCTCGCGTGATGTCTTCAAGTGGAAATTCCCCCCTTGAGTTCCTTGATGCTTCTGGATTACCCGTTCCAGATGGTGGGGGTTCCACTTCAGTCCCTGTTGGTTGGCACCCCTTTAAAGTCTCGTTAATGGCTTCCAACGAGTGTAGTATGAGGGCTAGTTCAGGCGATAGTGGTGGTATTGGTGGTGATGGTGGCGTTGATGGTGTTGATGGTGTTGATGGTGTGGGTGGCGTCGGTGGTTCCCGTGATGATGCTCCCCTGCCTCGACCCCTTTGATTCCTGACCATCTTGTATGACTTAACCTGCATCACCCCAAAGTTGTCCGGGTGAATTGAAGGATGTTTCAATTTAGTGCTACTTAAACTTAGAAACAGGGTTAGGTGTAAGTTTTCTTTACTTTGTCTGTAAACAGACATTACTCCATCAGGGGAATTGGCTAGGTTTGGGTTAGGATTAAGCATCTAAGCTTGGTCAACATCGAATTTTAAGGTAGATTATCCTTAAACTTAAATAAATACCTAATTACTTTAAGTTTTTCTCAACCCAATTAACCTTTCATTAATTTTTTTAACTAACATGACCTTTATTTATATATAAATTATTTATACTAAATTATTCGATTTACTTTAATTTATATATATATATATTTTAACTCAATAATCAGACACACATGGATTCGGGTGCGCATGGATTCCATGTGCCTGGCTGACTTCCTCTAGATTCCTCAATTCTAATCCCAAACATTCTCCACCTATCAGCTCTTCGAATCCCTACACGTCCTTCCTTGCCCTCCTCCTTTTCGTCCACTAGGACTTTCCTCATGTCATTCTTTATCCTCCACAGGTTTGCCTTTGCTCTATTCAGAGGTTTCCTGAATCTCCCTTGCCATGGATCACATCCTCACCATTGTTCTTAGCACTTTACTAGCGCTGGTTATTGCTGTATATGCTCCAGTTTGTTTTGCAGAAACATAGTATATTGATATGGCCACTGACAAGATCCAGGACCTGGAGTCCAGTCTCTTTGAAATATTGGAAATCAACCCCTGTGTCTGTACACATTGTGGAGCTCTCCCTTAGGTATGGTAAGAGGTATGATTCCATCCATATGTTGTGCACGTTTCCAGTACCTCCATGAAGAATGTGGGGTTATTTGAATTAAGAAATTGCACAAACCTTCCGTATGCTGTGGTAATGAATGGTGATTTCCTCTTTTGAAACAAAATGATTTGCTTGTAATTCCAGCTCTGTGGGGATTTTGGTATTTTTCCTTCAATTTATTTCATTTATATATAAAAATTTATTCATCTATGCATATGCATGTAGTTAGCTGCATATACATTGTCTTCTGTATTGCTCATGGCAATTTTCTCCTAACTGCAAAATTCCCCACTTAAATTTCTGGTTTCGGGGTTTCCTTATGCCCGATGCTGAGAATTTCCTGTCCTTTAAACTCCTAATTGCCGATTCTCCGATACGACACCTTATAGATTTATCCCTCCCTTGACTATGCTTTGGTCGATGTGACCCTATCCTATGTTACCATAGTCCTATTCCCTGTCGGGATTCAGGGTTTCGCGACTTTCGCTGTCACAAATGTCTGTCCTCACAGACTCCTGATTATCGATATGCCAATGCGATACTTGTGCATTTGATCCAGGTGGATATCGGGGGCCACCCACCTTTTCCAAATGGCTCAAAACAGTTTTCTGGCCATTTTGGCAATTTACTATTTTTAGCAGGTTTTCACTTCCGAGACCATTTTGAGGGACTAAATGAAGTTTTATCTAGATCTAGGTTCTCAATGATATCCAAAGGCATAATTGAGCCCCCAAAATGAATCTCCTCTATGATACCTTTCCAACGAGCTATCACACGCCTAAAACGAAGATCGTATGCAAAAGTTACGACCCCGGGAAGTTGATGCACCAACTTAC